>JAGFNQ010002750.1:404181-592788 GCA_024364735.1 Boesenbergia rotunda | reverse complement strand
AATACATGAAACAAGTACACGTTGGTAGCATGTATATTAGGCTCAGCCGAGGAGGCCAGGGGTTATGCCGCTCCTTTGCCCGAGCTCTCCTCTATTAGGGGACACTTCCTTAGTCTCGTCCTCTCCTTGTGGTCGCTGTGCTAGACGTCATCTCCTCGTTGCTGTGGTAGTTTGCCCCTTCGCTGGAGGTAACACAACACATGCTCGGAAGGCAGAAGCTGATCATTCAACTCAAAGTACATTATTACAAAGTACCAAAGATTAAAATAAAATGAGGCATATGTCTTCTGCTTTTCCAGAGAAGGACATACTCAGAATACTCAAGACGAATTATGCAAAAATGTTTCATTCAAACTGGATCATTACATTTGGAGTACATCAGAAAAAAGAAAGGAAAAGGAAAAAAATGTAAAATACAAAATATGAAGACAAGCCGGAGGGATTATAACTCCTCCTCAGGAGGCAGCTCATCCCAGCTTGGCTGACACTGGGGGATGCTGAGGTTGGTGTCCGGCTTTAGCACTCCCGCTTGTCGGATCTGGTAGACTGCTCCGTGGAAGCCTTGCTTCAATCGCCTCACCTCTTCGCAGTTGCTGAGTTGGATGTCACCTCCTTGTAGTCGCCAAGCTAGACATCACCTCCTAGTAGGGGATGTCGCTCGTCCCTTCACTGGTGAGGACTGCTCGGCAAAGGCTACAAGAAGCTAGACATAAACCACAAGAGATAACACAACACAAGCTTGAAATACAGAACAGAAGCATACAAAAGCATTTCCTTCAAAATTTTGAAGTACATCCGAGGTACAACGTGTTGGGACCGTGACCGTCAAGCTAGAGGGGGTGAATAGCTTTTCTTCGATTCGTTCTTCCTACGATGTTAGCGTGCGCAAGCGGAAACAATAGTAACAAAATTAAACAACGCTAACACGTTACCGTTTACGTGGTTCGGAGACGACGCTCCTACTCCACGACTGTCCGTAAGGTGGACGATCCCTTGATCCTTCAGTTGATCACTCCCCGGATGCCCTCCGGCTAGCTCGTGTAGCTCCTTGTGGGTGGAGAAACCTCGCCACAAACCAAATTTCACTTCTGAGCTCTTAGACTACTATTTGGCCTTTAACTAAAGCCAAATTCGTCAAAATTCTCAGCCAAAATGAAGCTCTCTTAAATAGAGCCTAAGGCTGAAAAACCCGCTACCAGTCGACTTCCCCTGGGGCAGTCGACTGGTCCTAGCTAACCAGCAACCCAACGGCTAGTTGTAACGGCTAGTTTTCGACCTGATTAGTCGACTGGTCCCAGACCAGTCGACTGATCTTTCTGTAAGGTCTGAGTTTCCTGCTGGCAGTCGACTGATTTATTCTCAGTCGACTGCTCAGCTTACACAACCACTCTTCCTCACTCTGAAGACCCTCCTTCACGTATGCCTTCAAGTACACTCCCTTGGCTTGCCCCTTGAAGTCCTCTTCCACCGGCTATCGTCCCTCGGATGCGCACGCAAGCCCTCGGCTTGCCTCCATGCCACCCTTCACGTGCGCCCTTTGAAGTCCACTTCTCGGCTTGCCCTTGGAGTCCTCTTTCCTCGGCTCTCGTCTCTCGAATGCATCCTCCATGTGTGACTCACCAAGTTCTGCAAACTCAATCACACATATTAAAACAACACAACACCCTAACTTAAACCCTTTGCCCAAATATCAAAACACATGATCACTCCGGACCATAGATTGTCCCAACACAGCGGAAAGCAAAAAAGGAGATACAAGGAAAATATATCTACATCTAAGAAGTTAGCGCAGGTTTGGGAAGAGCTCCTATAGTTCGTTGTCCTTAGCGGGGAGCTCATCCCAAACCTGGTCAACGCTCATAAAGCTTAGGTCTACGTCCAACTTCAACAACTTGGCCTTCTGGAGCTGCTGATGATACCATTAAAACCCTGTTTCAGGAGCTTTAAGACCTGTCCAACCAAAATGTCGCCGAATTCGTCGGACTGTAAAAACCTAGCCTTGAGCTCTGCCTCGGCCTCTGTCGGTCGGGATGCCTCGTCAGCCTTGAATAGTTGCAGTCCAACCATGATTTCATCCTTAGCAGCCTTCAATCGGGCCACCTCAGAAGACATCTGATCTCGATCTTCTAGGGCTTCCTTGAGCCTCTCTAAGGTGGCTAAAATCTCTGAATTGGCCCGGGTGACGTCCTTCTGTAGGTCGGATATGTGACCAGCCGCTGCCTCTATCACAAATTCCTTCTTGGCCAGCTGGTGCGCCTGTTCTTGTATCCGACCATTTAGGACCTCCGCCGAGGACTCCAGGAGCTGGACATCCCCAAACAATTTCTTTTCCCTGGCTTGGAGTTGCTCCCGCTCCTAGGCCAGACAACGCACATCATCTGAGAGGGCAGTGGCCCTCTCTGACAGTAGGCGCTCCCGGTGGCGGCAACTGCATCGAGCGGACTCGGAGGCTAGCAGGGAGTCTAGGTAATGTTCCACCTTGACTCGCAAGCTCCTGCTGACCTTCGCCTGCATGAGGCCCTCCTCGCGGGCGCGGTGGACCTCAGCCTCCAACCCCGCTGCCCGCTGGCGCAGGTCTTCGGCTTCTTGCCAGGAGGACAAGCGTCGGCCCACAACAAGGCAGTCATAAGCGACCTGCCATAGTGAAAAACAGGAATTAAAAAGGATCAAATGTTATGACAAAAAACAAGACCTCTTTACCTTCAGCAGGGACTCGTGTAGGTTAGCGAGGGGCCTAGTCGAGGCACTGGAGATCCTCCCTCTCGCTTCGTCTCGGTTCCTCGGCGCTTCACCCGGCTCCTTGAAGAGACGACATCGCTGGAGTGGGGAATAGGCTGGATGGCAGGTGCTTCGACGGGCACTGTAGAGGGGCCCGGGATGTCCTCCTCCGAGCTAGACGTTCCCTTGGCAACATGACCCTTGGTGGAGGCCTCCCTCAACTGCACTGGTTGAGGACCCCGAGAGGCCGCCTCCTCCGCCACACGGACCTTCTGGCATCAGCGCGCACTAGTCAGCCGAGGCTCTGCTAGCACTGCCTGCTTGCCTCTCAACTCGTCCAAGGAATTGGCCAGGGTGGGGGTGGCGGTATGAAGCCCCATCACTGAAAGGGTCAGCTATCTTAAACACTCTGAGAGGGGCATAGTGTCTTCATCCTCGGCGATAGGTGGGAGCTCAAGAGGCAGGCGCTTCTTTAACCTCTTCAAGGGGTGATGACGATTTGACCGCTGGGTGAGTCGCTTCTGCCTCGTCCTCCCAGTTACCTCGATCGTCGGAGGACAAGCCGAAGGTGCAGAGGCCTGAGGTGCAGGCTCTTCCTCATCCCCTCCCATCTCGATGAGCGTGGGAGAGTAGTTGGTTCCTTGGTCATCGCGCCGCTCCGATGTCTCCTCCAAATCTTCGGCCAAGTCGATCACCGAGGCGGAGGGAGCCGGAGGAGGGGCCAAGGCCTGTTCATTGGCCTGCTCCCATTTAAGGAGTCGGTTCATCGCCCAGGACATCATGACGTCCTCTACAATACAAATGCAACAAAACATCAGTTAGAATTAACAAACATCTATAAAAATATAAGCTTACCAAGGCTGTGATTGATATTGGTGGCTTTAGAGCTGAGCCCAACCCGGTACAGGTGTTCTTCACACTTCACCAGGCGGGGGCCGCTGAACTCCATGCCGGCTAGGTTGCCCCTAGCCTGCTGATATCCCGGATCCTACTGGAAATTGCCAAGCTCTGGAATGGCTGACAGGTCTTCTCTCCAGCGAATGAGACCGAAGGGGCGCTCAGGGAGTCGGATGAAGAAGAAGCGTTCCTTTCATCCCTTATGGAAGAAAGGAAGGCTCCCTATGAACTTATGGCTAGGGTGAGCCGTGAAGCTGAAAGCCCCCCTAGACGCTAAGGTTGGGAGAAAGAAAAAATGAAAAAAGCGGGGGGGGGGGGGGATCAAGGGAATGTCGAAAAGTTTGAAAAGGATGAATGCCCGGCCCATTTGGGCGAAGGTGTTGGGAGTCATCTAATGAGGAGGAATATTGAAATATGAGGATATGCTCATGGAAAAAGGTGGAAGGGGAAAATGAAGTCCTAGTTCTACCTGCCCTAGGAAGAAGGTGAAAACCCCTAGAGGAGACCCTACGGGGGACTAATCTACCCTTGGGACTTCTACCTCCAAGTTCGTTGGAATGTCGTATGCTTCACAAGCGGCTCGGAGGGTCTCCAACTTAACCCTAGAGGAAGTGGCTTCGTACCACTACGAGCGGTATGCCTCCTCCTTCTCCGGTTTCTCCTGTTGGAACTCGGATGGCTAAAGAGGGGGATAGCCAAACAATTGGATTTTGCGCTTTTCAAATTTCTGCACTCAAACATTTAGTAGCACAGCGGAAGTAATAAAAATAGAGTATGCAGAAAACCAAAACCTAAACTATGAGCAAACACAAGAACACTAACAAGAGGATTTACAAGGTTCGGGGATAACTTGCCCCTACTCCTTGGCGTGTCCGTAAGGTGGGCGATCCCTTGATCGTAGGCAGATCAAGCCCCGGAAGATCCGGATATAAAGCAACCTCCTTCTCGGTGGAGTAACCTCTCCACAACGTTTCAATCACAGATATAGTTTTAAGCACAATGAAACACAAGAAAGATCTTACTTAGCACTTAGCACAGACAAGAACACAGCAAGCTTCTCCCGAGCTCCACCCAGCGACGATCTCACGCAAGAACCTTTTCTCCGTGTCTTCTCGCTGTTGAACTCAAAGCCTCTTGTTCCTTCCTCCAAGCGCTCAAGTAAGGGATGGTTGCTTCACTGATTGCAGTTGCTTGCTCAAGATGATGGAACTTCAGAACGCACAAGGAAAGTGTGGAGAATACAAATGCGCAGCAAGAACTCAAGACAGAAATTGCTTCCACGAACTCTACTCTACTATTCTCCTCTACGCCCTTTTGTTTCTCCACTAAGCACTAGGTGACACCATCTCACTGCAGCCTCCAGCTGCTCTCCTGCAACCACCCGCCACCACTGAGCTCTTTTGGACTCCCTGAGCTTCCCTCAGACCAGCCCCAGTCAGCAGCTCCAGCCGGCGCCAGTGTCCGTTGCAACCTGAGATGGAAAACGGACAAACCTGCTCCAAGGAAAGGCCTCCATTGACTCTCCTTGAGTGTTTGAATCCTTCCCTATCACCTGTAGCTCAATCAGAGTGTTAGCACAGCATATCAAGCAGAAAATCATGTATCAGATGTTAAGCGCAGAGAATCGGATACGTTCAGACGCGATCAGAGCGTTTGACAGTGCATTTTGAATTAAAGTGATCGGTCACTGGACCAATCCAGGGCTCGTGGGTCGGTCACCAGACCGATCCACCGCTTTGCTGGGACTCCCAGTTCTCGCAGCGACACAAGCCTGATCGGTCACCAGACCGATCAGAGTGAATCCTGATCGATCACCAGACCGATCAGGTAGCTCCCTATCCGATCAGGCTCAAGCCTGATCGGTCCACGTCTGAGTGAACAGTAACCATGGAAATCAAATCCTAAGTCGTGGATCGGTCACCAGATCGTTCAGGAGCTGATCAACGGGGGAACTCAATTCACTGAGTGCTCCCTGATCGGTCACCAGACCGATCAGAAGCAAGGCAGTGAGGAAGTTGCCTGCTCCCTGATCGGTCACCGGACCGATCAGGAGCCAAGCAACGAGGCAACGGCCTGCTCCCTGATCGGTCACCAGACCGATCAGGAGCCACACAGTAGGTTCCCAACCTCACTGTGCGCTCCCTGATCGGTCACCAGACTGATCAGTCATTGCTGGATCGGTCACCGGACCGATCCACGATAGAGCAGCGTGCCAAATTCCCTGATCGGTCACCAGACCGATCCAGGGACTCAAACCTAGCCCTCCAAGCTAAGGTTTCATCCAACCTAGCCCTCCAAGCTAGGACTTTTTCACTTAACCCTCCAAGTTGGGAATTTTCACCTAACCCTCCAAGTTAGGACTTTTCACCTAGCCCTCCAAGCTAGGACTTTTCACCCAACTCTTCCGAATTAGGACTTTTCCAAACCTAGCCCTCCAAGCTAGGACCTGACCCTCCAAGCTAGGACTTTTTCACCTAACCCTCCAAGTTGGGACTTTTCACCTAACCCTCCAAGTTAGGACTTTTCACCTAGCCCTCCAAGCTAGGAATTTTCACCCAACCCTTCCGAATTAGGACTTTTCAACACCTAGCCCTCCAAGCTAGGTTTTTTCACACCTAACCCTCCAAGTTAGGATTTTCCAACACCTAGCCCTTCAAGCTAGGATTTCCCATACCACGCCTAATCCTCGATCAGGATTTAATCATAATCATAATCATCAACCTAAACTAAAATCGGTGTCAACACCAAAACAACAATCAGGGTCAGACTGCATCAACAATCTCCCCTTTTTTGTTGTTTGACAACCCGATTTTAAGTTTAGGGATTCCCAATCAATTTCTCAATTCAGAATCATAGGGGAATCAGGATCCTCCCCCTACAACATAATCATCCTAAACTTAACCAACCACACTCTCCCCCTTTGTCGAACACCGAAAAGGGTCTAGAGGGGATGTTAAGTTCAACCATACTCCCCCTCAACCCTAGGGGTATCCCAAAACAACAAAGATATGATAAATTTTTGATAAACATATGAATACATATGACAAAGATAAGGCATGGCAAAACGAGCATATGTATCATATGGGCAAGACATCATAAGCAAAATCATAAACATGCAAAATAAGGCATACACGCAGATAGAAATCATGTGAACACACACATATATGCCAACAATCAAAACATGGTAGGCCAAGTATGAATTACATGAAAAATATCAGATGCATCATCATAACAGTCAAGACACCTCAAAAGAACTGAGCACAATCAAATATGACACTCATCATAACAGTCAATGTCATCAATCCCCCGCGTGGTCATCGTCTGAAGAATCAGCAATATATATAACATCCCCTGGCGGAGGGCTGCTGGGGGACCCACCATTAGGAAACGTATGATGATACCACTCCTTATACCATATATCCTGTAGTGACGCACCACCAGGAAGGAGACGCAGGGAAGGCTCTCGCACGGGATAAAGAAGCGAAAGTAAGAAGGTTCGGCACTAGGGCTTGGGAGATGAGGGCTTTCGCGAAGTTATTAGGTTGGTGGATCGGTCCACCAACCGAAATTTAATGTGATCGAACGGATCACCGTTCGATCTGAGAGCGCCCAGACTGATCAGGCTCTGGCCTGATCGGACTGGCCTGGTCCTGATCGGTCGGGTGACCGATCAGGCAGGCTCCTGATTGATCAGCCTGCCTGATCGATCGGCTGATCGATCAGGAAGCGAACAGTAGGGTTGGATGATATTCGAGAAGCCCCCCTGATCGGTCTGTGGACCGATCACCACAGGGTGCCAAATCGGTCCGGGGACCGATCCAGGCAAGTACAGAATGTTTGGACAAAATTTCGCAAAGTCACTGCTGCCCCTCTAATCGGTCTGTGAACCGATCACCACAGGATGGAGCCAGATCGGTCCGGGGACCGATCAGCCCTACGGCTGATCGGTCCAGGGACCGATCAGGGTTCCTGATACTCCCTGATACGATCTGAAACTTGTAGTTTTAGATTTTTACACGATTCCTGAAGAGATCTGATGAAAGATATCGATCTCGAAAGTGATCCCTTGACTAAGATTGATCCCTGACCAAGGATCAAAGGTCCTTATAGGTTCAACAATCACTTTGCTCCACCTAAGTGGAGTCAAACTCAATCAACAATCATTCAAACAAGTTTTAACCAAGATTGTGCCAAATTCAAATTTCAAATCAAGTTTCCTTGATTGGAATGTCCAAGTATGATCATGGAGCCAAATACACATGTGTTATGCATTGGTTTTCCCCATACTTGGTCACCGAAGTGATTTTTATCTCATCAACTTAATTTCTCAAGGGATGCATTGACATTTTGAGAGATTAAGTTGATCCTAACATCTCACTCCATTTCTAGCAAACAAAAACGTTTTGGTAAACCTTATAGTTTGTGTGAGATGTCCCCAAAGTTACCCAATTGTATCCCAACAATTTCGAAATGATCACAAAGGGTTTTGGATGCATTTTGATCCTATGAGGCGCGACACATTCCCAACTCCCTTCTTAAGAAACTAAACTCATTTTCGGGGAGTGGTTTAGTGAAAATGTCAACGAGGTTTGACTTGGACTCTAGATGTGAGAGTACAATATCTCCCCTAGCAACATGATCTCTAATGAAGTGGTGACGCACTTCAATATGTTTGGTCCTAGAATGATAGACTGGATTCTTGGTTAGATTAATTGTGCTGATGTTATCACACAACACTTGCACACTTTTGTAACTTAATCCATAGTCCTCTAGAGTGTGAATCATCCACAATAATTGTGATACGCTATCTCCCATGGCGATATATTCTGCCTCGGTCGTGAAGAGAGCAACACAATGTTGCTTCCGACTTGACCAACTAACTAAAGATGATCCTAGAAATTGGCAACCCCCACTTGTGCTTTTTTGATCCAACTTACATCCAGCGTAGTCGGAATCGGTATAGCCAATCAGATCAAATGATTCGGTACGGGGGTACCAAAGACCGACTCCTATTATGCCTTTAAGATATCTCAAAATCCTCTTAACAGCGATTAAGTGAGATTCCTTGGCACAGACTTGATACCTTACGCACATACCCACAGCGAAAAGAATATCAGGTCGACTAGCTGTGAGGTATAGCAAACTACCTATCATGCTCCGATATTGAGTCAAATCAACAGGTTTACCACTCTCATCATTGTCTAATCTTGTGTTTGTAGCCATGGGAGTGGTTACCTCTTTCGAATCTTGTGTTTGCGCTTTTCAAATTTCTGCACTCAAACTTTTAGTAGCACAGCAGAAGTAATAAAAACAGAGTATGCAGAAAACCAAAACCTAAACTATGAGCAAACACAAGAACGCTAACAAGAGGATTTACAAGGTTCGGGGATAACTTGCCCCTACTCCTTGGCGTGCCCGTAAGGTGGGCGATCCCTTGATCGTCGGCAGATCAAGCCCCGGAAGATCCAGATAGAAAGCAACCTCCTTCTCGGTGGAGTAACCTCTCCACAGCGTTTCAATCACAGATATAGTTTTAAGCACAATGAAACACAAGAAAGATCTTACTTAGCACTTAGCACAGACAAGAACACAGCAAGCTTCTCCCGAGCTCCACCCAGCGACGATCTCACGCAAGAACCTTTTCTCCGTGTCTTCTAGCTGTTGAACTCAAAGCCTCTTGTTCCTTCCTCCAAGCGCTTAAGTAAGGAATGGTTGCTTCACTGATTGCAGTTGCTTGCTCAAGATGATAGAACTTCATAATGCACAAGCAAAGTGTGGAGAACACAAATGCGCAGCAAGAACTCAAGACAGCAATTGCTTCCACGAACTCTACTCTGCTCTTCTCCTCTACGCCCTTTTGTTTCTCCACTGAGCACTAGGTGACACCATCTCACTGCAGCCTCCAGCTGCTCTCCTGCAACCACTCGCCACCACTAATCTCTTCTGGACTCCCTGAGCTTCCCTCAGACCAGCCCCAGTCAGCAGCTCCAGCCGGCGCCAGTGTCCGTTGCAACCTGAGATGGAAAACGGACAAACCTGCTCTAAGGAAAGGCCTCCATTGACTCTCCTTGAGTGTTTGAATTCTTCCCTATCACCTGCAGCTCAATCAGAGTGTTAGCACAGCATATCAAGCAGAAAATCATATATCAGATGTTAAGCGCAGAGAATCGGATACGTTCAGACGCGATCAGAGCGTCTGACAGTGCATTTTGAATTAAAGTGATCGATCACCGAACCGATCCAGGGCTCGTGGGTCGGTCACCAGACCGATCCACCGCTTTGCTGGGACTCCCAGCTCTCGCGGCGACACAAGCCTGATCGGTCACCAGACCGATCAGAGTGAATCCTGATCGGTCACCAGACCGATTAGGTAGCTCCCTGTCCGATCAGGCTCAAGCCTGATCGGTCCACGTCTGAGTGAACAGTAACTGCGGAAATCAAATCCTAAGTCATGGATCGGTCACCAGACCGTTCAGGAGCTGATCAGCGGGGGAACTCAACTCACTGAGTGCTCCCTGAGCGGTCACCAGATCGATCAGAAGCAAGGCAGTGAGGAAGCTGCCTGCTCCCTGATCAGTCACCGGACCGATCAGGAGCCAAGCAACGAGGCAACGACCTGCTCCCTGATCGGTCACCAGACCGATTAGGAGCCACACAGTATGTTCCCAACCTCACTGTGCGCTCCCTGATCGGTCACCGGATCGATCAGTTATTGCTGGATCGGTCACCGGACCTATCCATGATGGAGCAGCGTGCCAAATTCCCTGATCGGTCACCAGACCGATCCAGGGACTCAAACCTAGCCCTCCAAGCTAGGGTTTCATCCAACCTAGCCCTCCAAGTTAGGACTTTTTCACCTAACCCTCCAAGTTGAGAATTTTCACCTAACCCTCCAAGTTAGGACTTTTCACCTAGCCCTTCAAGCTAGGACTTTTCACCCAACTCTTCCGAATTAGGACTTTTCCAAACCTAGCCCTCCAAGCTAGGACCTGACCCTCCAAGCCAGGACTTTTTCACCTAACCCTCCAAGTTGAGACTTTTCACCTAACCCTCCAAGTTAGGACTTTTCACCTAGCCCTCCAAGCTAGGAATTTTCACCCAACCCTTCCGAATTAGGACTTTTCAACACCTAGCCCTCCAAGCTAGGATTTTTCACACCTAACCCTCCAGGTTAGGATTTTCCAACACCTAGCCCTTCAAGCTAGGATTTCCCATACCATGCCTAATCCCCGATCAGGACTTAATCATAATCATAATCATCAACCTAAACTAAAATCAGTGTCAACACCAAAACAACAATCATGGTCAGACTGCATTAACATCTCCTTCCTACTTTGGTCCTTTTTACCTTCCTTGCCCATGACTTCTAATGATAGAAAGAAAAGAAGGTGGAAGAGGAAGGGAACTTACGTGCGGGGAAGAAGCCTTAGTGAAAGAAGATGATAGTAGGAGGGAACGAAGTACACAAACTCTGCTAATCGATGATGCAAGAAGGCAGACGAATGTTTTCATCTCCCCTTTTTATAGAGAAGAAGTCGCCCTCGTGCGGACAATGGGTGCACGACACGTGGATGGTGATGACCGCCCATCTCGAGGCGTTGCCTCTCTTTAAGACCATCGTTTGGTATGGCCCTGCGGCGCGTGTCAACAGGAGATCGTGAAGAAAAGATCTGAACACGTGGCAAGGCCACTTTTGCTGAGATGTTTTGTCGTTATTAAGAGACCTCATGCGCTTTTAATGGGTGATAGACAACTATCATTGTCGCGCCTCGAAATTCGTAGAGTCTTTTTGGACTAATTCAAAAGCTTGCCTCGGGCCAAGAGACGAATATTTTGATTCCTCGGACTCGACAAGCCGCCAAAGGAGAAGTAATGGATATATGGACCCACAGATGCGTAGCTTCCCTTCATTATACCACTGGTCTAATCAGTCAATCACACTTCCTTCGATTAGACTTGAAGGGAGGGACTTGTGAAGGGGTTGAGCATCCCAGGGTTGACACGTGGCATGAGGAAGCTACGTGGCAGGGTCCACAGAACCCGACCATCGAGGTCGAACTCCCGAGGTAGCCCGAGACTACCTCGGGAGGACAAACAGGACAGATGTCCGAGGACAGACCAGGCGGGCGGACTTCTAAGACCACCTTGGGAGGACAGACGTCTGAGGACAGCCAGGCGGTCGGACTCCCAAGACCATCTCGGGAGGACAGACGCCCGGAGTCATGCCGGGCCTTAGGCTCCCGAGACCACCTCGACATGACAGACGCCCAGGGTCATGTCGGGCCTTAGGCTCCCGAGACCACCTCGGCAGGACAGACGCCCAGGGTCATGCCAGGCCTTAGGCTCCCGAGACCACCTCGGGAGGATAGACGCCCGAGGTCATGCCAAGCTTTAGGTTCTCAAAGCCCTCTTGGTAAAACAAATGAAGGCCCCAAGGTCAGCTCGGGAGATGAGCCTCAAAGTCGACTCGGGAGAGTGGAGCCCAATGATCAATGTATCATATAGCCCGACTTCAAGCAGACGTTTCTCTTTCCAGAATAGGAAAGTCATCGGATAATTATTGTCTGTCACACGCGGCAATTAAGGCCTTAATGATCGCAACGACCGTTACCTAGAAGTTATCATGTAATCAATGATTTGGGAACGTGGAGGAGAACGTGGAGACACGTGTGAACAAGCCCTCAGGTATATAAGGTACTTCGATATCCAGGTAAGGGGTAAGCTTTCCGAATTTAACAAAATCCTGCTTCCTCGTTGTCCTCCAAAAAGAATTCTCGTTTCCGACTTGAGCGTCGGAGTAGGTTCCGTCGGAAAATCTTCCGGTGTATTCCCATTAACGCTCGTGTTAATCTCGCAGGGCGCGATCGTCTTCTTCTCGTTGCCATCCTCGTGGGCAGCGTCTCGGTGGCTCGCCATCCACGTCGATTCTCTTCCTGAACAACAAGATTGATTATTTTTTTTGATACAATTTTAAAATTGTAATGTAATGTAATGTAAGCTGAGTTTAAAACCCCAATAAAATTTTTATAATATGAATTACAAGGCAAATAATATGTAATTTGGATTACATTCTAAACTTAATTACATTCCAAATTTGATTATATTCTCTCTAACCAGACATAGCTTCAGTGTTAATTTTTTTAAAATTTTCTTTAGCCTAAATGTTATATCCTAAACCTTAAAAAAAATTAACATTAGGCATTCGCGAAGTTAAGTGTGCAACATAAAATTTACATATATATATATATATATATATATTTGTTTTAAAATAATTAGAAGGAGAGTAATACATTTTTTATTATAAATTTTAAAAATTATTACATTAATTATAAATTTTAAAAATACTAAAAATATAATTTTTAAAAATAATGGAGAGTAAAATAATTAATTTAATTCTAATATGCTTTTAATCTTTGCTATATAAATATAAATTTTAAAAATTATTAGAATATATAAAAAAATTAAAGAAGTTATCAAAAATTCTATTCAAAACTATAAAAATAATATAAAAAAATGTAATTTATTTTAAAAGTAATTGATTTCAAAGTGATACAATTTTTTTTAAAAGTTTAGTAACAAATTATATTCTAAAATAATGATTTTTTAAAAACTACTATTTAGAAAAGATATATATCCAGCACAGAAAATATTTTTTTCTATAGAAGTACTAGGTCAGAATTCAAAGACGCCTCATTCTTTTCGAATGATCAAAGGCTCCACTTTTTAATCAAAGTGAGTTTTTGTCACTATTCAATTGTTTACTTTTACCCTTTTTCTTTTGATATTATTTTCATTATTATTTTCCATCAAAACTTTTCATCTAAATTCTGAACCGCTAAATATATTATAATAATTATAATTTTATAATTACTATAACGTATGTTAAAGATATTTAAAAATATTTTTATTGTAATAATTATTTATTTATGTAATTATGAAATTATAATTATTATAATATATTTTTGATTTATTCATCCAACTATTAAAATATTTAAAAAAATTTAATTGTTATAATATACGCGACTGATTTAAAATTTAGACGGGAGATAAAAGGACGAGAAGAGGAGGGTAAATGTTCGAATAGTTAGAAAACTCGTTTATAAAAATAAAAAATAAAAATAGAGTGGAACACCTTTGATGATTCGGAAAAAGGGGCCTTTTTTAATTTCCTCCGAAAAATGCTATCGAAAAGTTAGATTATTATTATTATTATTTTTTAAAGAAGCTTCTCGAGAACTACCGAAAATCTGACTACACCCAATCTCAAAATTGTCCATGCGCGAGGGGCAAAACCCCCAGAAAGAGACCCCGGCAGAGAGGGAGAGATGGTGGCGAAGCTGCGATGTGCGATGGTGTGCTCGTCGAACCAGAACCGGAGCATGGAAGCCCACGCGCTGCTGAAGCGGCACGGCTTCGATGTGTCTTCCTACGGAACGGGCGCGCACGTCAAGCTTCCCGGCCCATCTCTGCGGGAGCCCAATGTCTACGACTTTGGCACCCCCTACAAGTACATGCACGAAGATCTACGCCGCAAAGACGTCGATTTGTATGCTCTCTACCCCTTGATTCCGCCGCTTCCACAAATGGCCGCTCTTCAATCTCGCGGCCGCTTACAGGTACAAGCGCAATGGGATACTGCCGATGCTTAAGAGAAACCTTGGCGTCAAGAACGCGCCACAAAGGTGGCAGGACAACGCAGCTGATGGCTTCTTCGATGTCGTCATGACCTTTGAGGAGAAGGTGTTTGATATCGTCATCGAAGGTCAATTGCTCTCTTTCCCTTGCGATGTTACTAGTATTCCAGTCATTTTGCTTATGAGTTTGGGGCAAATTGCTGCATTACCTAATTTGGGGAATTTGACCTACAATGTGTATCGATTACAATTTTACTGGAAGCACTTTGCCGCCAGTACATTTCTGTTTTCTCTTGTTTGAGAGATCGATCTTTGGTTTTATTCAATGTTAATTTCTTCTTTGTTCCTGCAAAAACAATGTTAATGTATTTTTTTTCAGAAAATTACCTTAAATTTTCAGATTTTTTTGGGTACAGATCTTAATAATCGGGAGCAAAGGTTGACAAGAAGTATACTAGTAATTAACTTGGAAGTAAAGGATAACCACGAAGAAGCTGCTGCTGGTGCCAAGCTCGCTCTGGATTTATGCCTAGAGGTAAAAATGTTTGCAGGCCCGATTTATGTGCCATAATCCATGTGTGAGCAATTTGGATTCAGTTGTTGCTGATATTTTTGGCTTGTTGCTCTCTCTCTCTTTAGACCTATTAGTTTAGTTGATCTACCTTGCTTAAGTATTGTGAATAATATTCCCCCTCCTGCATTCTGGTCGTATATTTTGCACAGACACATTATAAAATATGTGCACATGTGTCTTTATTGTTCAAGTACATCCTCCCTTAACCTCATATCTATCCATCACCAATATCACTGAATTTCCAAGTCTTTTTGATATATCATAATAGCTGATTCAGTGCTAATATCTTTCTTTGGTACAAATCATTCTCCTATTATTAACTATTAGTCATAGTATACATGAAAAAATTAATCTTTTTTATTCTATGTAGTTTGCTTGGGTTGTTAAAAAAAATCTGTATTGTCTTTGATGTCAATGTCAAATATGCTTTTCCATGTTGACATAGACATTGATGTCCATGTAGACAATTGGACATGTGAGTTGTATACTTATTCAACTGAGCTTGCCTTGTTTTTTTAGTTTTATTGAATTAAATATATACCATGTTAGCTCCTGAAACTCACATATTGGGTTGAACGAATATTACCTTCCAGTGGTTGTATTTTGGGATATTCTCTCTTTATAGCCCATTTTTCTATGTTTGCAAATTTTTAGATAACCTTGTGCCTAACTTTCAATTTATCGATCAAATTGGAACTTAACTTATAAAGGACTAAGATAGCAGTCTTAAAGTTCAAAACATTTTGGCACACGTGAAACTGAGTTTTGATGTACATCGCTTGCACCCCTTGAGTGGTCATAACGTCAACCTGTTGGCACACCATGAACATAGAACATGTAATTGCTTGTATTTTCTCAATATATGAACATTTGGTCTGTGAGGACAGAATTTCTATATTCATCTAAAACCTTTCACAATGCAAAACCATATCGAGTGTATTTACCATGACAGTGTCTTATTGATCAGTCTTCAAGAGGTGATGGAAGTCAGGTGAAGCTGTACTCTTGTAAGTTTCTTCCAGTTACAAAATAAGTAGAGGATGCTCTTGTAGGGACAACATGTGGAACCGTGTATTTCATAGTTCTTTTGGAGGTGGAACACCCAAATCACGTGTAGGAATGTGAGGATCACATCACACTTTAAATTGTGGACAAGGAAATGCAAGGGAGGATATAGGTGAGGATTAAAATCATATAGGAGAGAGCCAATAAAATTCTGTTCTTCATATTGAATAGTAGTCTTAGTGATAAGTGAAACATATAATTCTTCTTTTTGCTTTGGCTTAGAGCCAATACCCACTTTGTTATAAACAACACATTGATTTCCAAACATTTTATTTAGATAATTAGAGATCAATGTGAATTGTTCTACACATTTTGCCTTTTAATTCTTCCACTTGGATTTTTCAAAAATGCATTTTCTTCATCAAAATTTTCAGTTTGTGAAAAACTACGTTGTTGAATTTTGCAATTAGAAATTGAAAAAGCTTTTTTGTAAGGGATTTTATTTTGTCCGTAGCTCCAGATAGTGAATTTGTAGATCTAGATAGTGTATTTGTCAAGCATGTAATAGTTTCATATAATTGATCTACTTCGGGAAATTTTGTCACTATCACTTGAAAAGGATCCCGGATTCTTCCTCATAACTAGAACTTCGTTACCAAGATTTTTCCATTACATTGTCGATTCCCATGAAAGAAATGTTTCTTGTTCCTTTATGTAATTTTCATTCTTTTGCTGATACGGATATCCCAAGTAGCTTTTAGAGCTTTCTTTTGCTTTGTCATTTCATCTTGATTATTCAACTCGACATTTGAACTTGGACTGTTCCTAGTGCATCTACAAGATATTATACTAGATTTAAATTTAGTTTTACCTTTATTTTTTGATGTCTTTTTTGGATCCCTAAACAACTTTTTGATGCCTTTCTTGCTAAACCTCTTGTTTCTTATTATTTTCTTCACAAAATGACTCATTTCGGTTGTAGATACTACACTTTCGCTTTCAGATTCGATCCTTGATTTAGATGAAGATAATTTCTTTTCTTTATTTTTCTTTGACTTTTTGTCTATAACCAAAGCTAAAGTTTTCTCTTTTGACACAAGGTTAGCTTATTCATATATTTTGAATTCTCAAAACAATTTGTTTAATTTAACAACAGATGGCTCCAAAATATTTTTGTATGCATCTACTATAGATGACCAAAGTGGGATCTAGAATACTTGAGGACATACCTTATGAGATTTCAATTTTTGATCTTTACACTTTAATGAATCACATTTACAATACTAGAGTCTTGTACTATGAGCTTATCCCAGAGGTCTTTTGCACTTTTGAATCGATCTATTTTGTTATATTTTTCAAGTGATAAACTACATTATAATGTTATTGTAGCATTGGCATTAACTTGTGCCTTTGGCGGTTCAATTATTCGACTTGTCCCCTATTTATCAATCAACTTACATTTTATTTTCTCAGTGCTAATATAGTTGATTGGTTCAACTTCCAGATGACTAATGTCTCGTTATACTAGCTTTAAGAGTAACTTTAGTCGACTAGATTTGCCCATAATTGATTTATCTTGTTAAGCTTTTAGATCATAAATTATAACTGTTTTGTTGTAATAGAATAATCGTTCTTTAATTGGCTCAATCTGCTATCAGCTGTTTGCTTCTTGTAAAAGCTTCGAGATCATCAATTGTTGAAATAAAATAATCCGGTTGTAACACAGTAATCATTTCTTTAGTCAACTTAATTTGCCATTAGCGAACTGCTTTTATACTAGAGGATAATTAGTCAATTGTTTTCCAAATAGAGATGAACAAAAATATTTTCTTCCCTTTTTATTTTACTTGAGTCGATTGACAGCAATATATCATTGACTTAAATTACTTTTGAGGTCTAGTCATGGATTGACAGGAATACATCATTGACTTAGACTACTTTTGAGGTCTAGTCCATGCCTAAATTTAGTTTCACAAATAACTCTTCGTACAATAATATAAGAGCACCTAGTCGCCCTTGACTTGCCAAGTGGAATATTAATAAAGCTGAATATTACATAGAGAGACAACCATAGTTGTTTAAAGCGAGTGCTTCACTCGCTTCAAAGGAGGTCTCTGAAGCGCGCTTCGCGCAAAAGCACAAGCATTCTTTTGTGTGAAGCACAACAACTTGAAACTTTATTTTTTTTAACGCTTCCCACGACGCTTTCGATGTCTCGGAGGGAGCATCGCGGGATGCTTCAGGTGGCGTTAGAGGCGTCCGGCTACCCTTTCGGCGGCCCCGGAGGCGTCGCGATGCCCGCGGTTACTATAGCACTGTGATGATTGAAATTTTATGTGCGGATTTAATTAATTCAATCAACTCCCAACTTAAATGAGATAGTTCGAATAGGCTTTCCTAAATCATATTAAATTATCCCAATAAAATATATAAAAAATATACTTAAAATTAAAAAAATCTAATAAATTTTATTAATTCATATAAATCAGATTTATATTCTAAAAAATTCTATTTCTAAAATCAATCACATTTTCAAAGACTTTTGATTTATTTTTAGTTTTTTGAATAATCTACAGCTTCATCAAAAAATATTTTGTTTACGGTCATTTGGATTTTCAAAGACTTTTAATGGATATAATAGTTTTTTTGTTTATTATGTTTTTTTCGTAAAGCATGTCCTTCGCTTTGCGCTTTAAGCCCCAAAACCCTTGAGTGCTTTTTTGTGCCTCGCGCTTTTGACAATTACGGAGACAACACTTTTATAAATTCAAACAGAAAACAAATAATAATAAATGCTAAACAACATAATCCCATTAAACTACTACCAATTTAAAAATTTAACAATATTTTTACTCGTTTAAAAATCCCAAGTAAAATAGAACCATTTCTAAATAACTCAAATTCAGAATTCGAATGTTATTCTCACTTTATTTGTAATGTTCTCCCCCATTGAGAAAAACTTGACTCAATGTAAAATATTTGCATTTTTTAGGGCTTAGTTAAAAATTGATTTACTTTATTTCTCCTTCTAAGACTATCTTGTTTCTTTTTTTGGTTATCCCTTCTAATAACTTGAGAAATACACCTTGAGAAGCTATCACAAGTCATAAAAGTGATATCGTTGAGAAAGATCAATAAAAGTATATCCTGTGACAAAGTCAACATACAATAATAACATCAATGATAGAGCTGGGTTTGGTGAGAGGAGAGGATTGGTGGAAGGTTACTATTCTGCCACAGAGAGGAGTCGAATGACCTTTGCAAAATTGATGGATGGTGGCAAACAATGCTCAAGTGGAAGATGGTGGACATGGTTGAAGGGCATTGGTGACAAACCAGTGATGATGATAAAGGATAACTACCTTACACAAAGAAAAAAGAACTTCAGGTAGAAATTAAGAGTGGAGCAAAAGCAGAATATCTTGATACACGACATTTTTATATACTCAATTGTTGATTAAATTAGAAAAAAACTTCATTAATTATGAAAGATAATAATTTCATTAAGTTATTACCAAATTAAAAGATACTCTTACAAAATGATTTTAGCTAAACTGGAACAATTACCAAATAGCTCAAAATCAGAATTTAGAATTCAAATGTCATTCCTTTTCTTGTTTGAACTGTTTAATAGTTTTCTTCAAAATTAAGCAAAAAGAAAAAGAAAAGAGAAGAAAATAGACTTGAATTGTTTACAGCTATAGATAATAAAATGTATGTCTAGGTAAGTTTGCAAACATCTGATTATAACTCAGAGAAGAGCCATTTTCAATTTTTTTTCGGACCTTCATTAAAGTTCATTGTTATTCTGGGTGTGGATGTGTCAACTGGCTAAGGACATTGGGACTTGTTAAAGTGCATAGTTTTTGTCACTATGGAGAGCCGAGAAATTACTATTATTCTGCACAAAGCTGTTCATAGAGCCTAAGGGACTTCCCCCACATTAGCATCTTGAGCATTGTATTGATCTCAACTTGACACGAGAAATGGTTATTCTCCTATATTTTAATCACCACAGTTAAGTGCCCTTCTTTCCACTTGTGCTATCAGTGAAGAAATAAGAAAATTGTGGTATCTTTGTATCAGTTACTGATATAGATGAAATCATTTACTCATGTACTGTGAGGGAATTGCGATGCAAGTGCCTGATGGCCCATAGAAGAAGCGCAACATTAACTGAATCGTGACTCCTAACATTGCGACATTGATGGGTGTCTTTTCTAAGACATATAATAGTTATTCTACAGTACTAGAAGTTGCTTAGCAGTAATCTTTTGCAGAATCTGCTACCTCTGGTATTGCATGACTGTTTAGCCATAGGTTTCATACAAGCGAAACTGTAATACCCTGCTATAAGCCTTAGCAAATTCTACTTGTAGGCATCCAATTCTGAGCCTGGATTTGCATAGTGGTCCCATCTAGCTTAATATAAAGCATACTATCAGTTGATCATATTTAATGTTATTATAAATCAGAGATTACTAAGCTCTAAATGTAGTTCCTGCTGAACATATATTCCTCATCCTTGTATTGATGAGTCTATATGAACTACAAGTGGCAAAGTGTTTCACTAAGCTTAATTTGATTTCAACTACTGCCAGATAGGAGCATATTTGCCTGACATGAGAACTTTTGTTACTCATCATTGCCATTTCAAATTCTTTATGATGTCTTTCACCCTCATGAATGTTTCCTCTCCATTCCAAGCATTGCTAAATTCCAATCTCAATTATAACTTTATGTATGCTGCTTCAACATTCCGAGCATTGCTATAAATTCTTCATGACTTGTTCGTTGTTCCAGCACTGCCTTGACCAACAAATACAACTCGCCAAGCTGCAAACAGGCAACTTACATCTAGGGCTGGACTTTTGACTCTTTGTTGCTATTAAAATTTAAACATATTGCAAAGTTTGCATTGCATTGTCTTCCGGATATCATTTTCAATGGAGGGAGATTGTTGTGGAGGCAGAATATGAATGTTGAATTCATGGTGAATAATATTTTCCAATCTCGAAATTTACTTGTACATTAACAGACAGCCATCTACAAATTTGTTGAATGAGAATTTGGGCATGGTCCCACAGAACTCTGACCTTATCAAGAATCCACTAATTTTCTATACTGAACGACCAAACCAACCATTCAATGTATGATAAAACTGATGTAGGACTAGTAGATTATGTTGAGTTTTCTTGTTTCTAGATGGAACTCTGGATTAGCAGATTGTTTGGATAACTAGCTTAATTTTTATTTATTTAACTGGGCAAGGTACGACATGATTGTGAGCTTAGGCAATGTGTACAAGTTATAACCTCAAGCTCTTTAACAAACACCTCATAATTGGTTAGCTTCTTTATGGTGAAGAATTATAGCTATATTCAACCATGGTTAAACTTGTATATATTTGTGCATATAAATTTTTATCGAGAAGTTAACATGTTCAATCATTCTGCAGATTGACGCTGCAGGTTGCTGGGAGGATGAGATTGACGACATTGTTTCTAAATTCGAGAGACAACACAAGCAAAAAGTTCTTTATACTATCTCATTTTATTAGAGCCGGTGTGGGTCAGTAAGACACTTGAAGTCGAACCTGGGTTAGATCCAACTTAATGTTTAAATGGAGGGATATGCTCGGTTAGTTCTTGCTATTTTGTTTTACCGATGTGTTCATGATGCAAATGGGATGAACCAATGCATTTGAGGGATTTTACCCTTTAATACTATCTATAGGATACTCTGCACAAGTGTTTGCTTCAGGTCTTGAAGTTTTAACGGATATAAAATTAATTTTTAACGGAAATATATCGTTAGGGTTAGATCTCTTTCGTAACAAAAAAAAAAGCTGATAAAATGTCTTTTGTGATTTAATTATTTGTATTTTGTTATGGAATTGGCAATATTATCGTTTGGGATCCAGGGTATCATCGTTTTACTCTTACAGGACGCTCGGTTCATTCTTATTACAAAATTGTTTGAATGAATAATATAATTTAAAATTTAAGAAGCTAAATTTTTTAGAATTCTTAATATGTTTTTTTAAAAAACTATTAGTGTTGTGCTTATAAAATATAATGTCGTTTATAATTTTTTTTTTGGTCGCTTGACGTGTGCTCCTACGTGTCGGATTTGAGATGCCTTCCATACCTTTCATTATATGAAAGGGGTCTTGAGTTGTTTTAAAAATTTTGTTAAGTAGATCCGATCTCAGTTCAGAATTAACAGTTTGATAGTTTGGAATCGCTATTTCGATGATTTGTGGAGGGAATCGTCGTTTCACAGTTCGAGATTATTATATTAACAAAATTAAAAATTTATTAAAAAAATAATTTGTACTTATTTAAGTTGTCTATGTATTCCCTTAACGTATAGGGGAATCAAAGCTCACGTAGTTTTTTTACATTTTTACCCACTTATTTCCATTTCCTTTCGTTCTTGATGTATTTGTCCCTTCAGTATCAAATTTTTTGACTTCATCTTTTGAAAGTTACATTCCTTAGATTCATTTCTCGATTTTGGTCCGATCGTCGAGTAATGTTTAGACTTCCAATGAGTCGGGAAACATAGTTGATCGTCGTTCAGCTAATATGTTACTGTCGGCACTGAATGTCTGCTTCATAGCCACAGTTGATACTGGACAAGCTAAAATTTCTTTGCAATAACGGAGAGAACAGGAAATCTTTGTGTCTTTTGTGACCACTATTTTAGGATATCGAAATTTTCGCTATCCGCTTCATTAAAATCAAAAGAAGTTGTAAATTAATTTTCATGTTTCTGTGTGGAACTTAAGGATCTTCGTGGAAGTTTCGACTATTTTTTTAATAAAAGTTATGCGTTTATAAGTTTTAAATTAGTATTAGTAGTTTATTGTTTCAGAAATATTAGTTTGTATTCCATATTTTATATAATATTGATTATAAATATTATATAAATAATTTCTAATATTATATATAATATTAACTAGATCATGAGAAGAAGAATCTTTAATAGGAATTAAAATGTTATGATATAAAATTAACATTTTTGGTAAAATTTCTAATTTAAATCTAGGGTCTAAAGTAAATGTAATTAAATAAATTTCAGAAATAAAATAAAAATATTTTTTTCATTTAATTTTCATAGCTAATATGTAAAAAAAGTAATTAATATGTTCATTTAAGACTAATAATATACTAGAAAAATTTACTAAAATTAAATGAATAGTGAGATAATAAATATCGAAAAGTTGTTCGGTTGCATGGTTAAATACTTTTAAAATTTCATAAATATTACTATAAATATATCATTATTGTGAAAATAAATATATATTAGTATTACTATTCTGTGTAAAAAAATAAATATAATAATTTTTTATATTGAAATGAATCTTTTAATAATTGATATATTGAATTCTAACGTGTTGGTACATCACGTGGAAATTTTTTAGGTCTCATTTCATTAACTTTACAAAACCTATCATATTGTTTCATTATAGATGGATGCGACTACAAATATAAAATTGTGATTTTAATTGGTTTAATATAAGTTGAGTTTTAATCTATTTCGAACACATAAATTTAAAATATGACATACATAATGAATATGAAAAAAAATACACCATCAATAATAAGTTGGCAAATAACTTTTAGTTCTTTTATAGAAGCGGTATTAGAACTAGCATTATCTAATGATATTGAAAATATTTTATGAGTTAATTTATATATTCTTCTAAATTAAATATAATAATTGTTGGGACCTTGTTGTTTAGCTAGAGGGGGTGAATAGCTTCTTTTCAATTTTTTCCTCTTACAATGTTAGCGTGCGCAAGCGGAAAACTAAAACAATTGCTAACATAAACCATTTATATGGTTCGGAGATAAAACTTTTACTCCATGGCTGTCCGTAAGGTGGACGATCCTGATACTTCTGTGGATGACTCCCCGGAGCACCTCCGGCTAGCTCTTGTCGCTCCTTGTGGGTGGAAAAACCTCGCCACTATCCCTTGACAACCTTTGAGCACATTTAGGCTACTAACATGCTTTACCCAAGCTTGTTTCGCCAAGAAGAAACAGCAAAAAACGAGCTCTCTTAAATTGTGCTCGATACTGTTCTGACCGTTACCAGTCGACTGGTCCTCTTAAATTCGAATGTCACAGCCCGACTCTTCGAATTCTAGTCAGCATCAGTTGGCTGATCTTTCTGTGTTATTTATCAGTCGACTGATCCAAGCATCAGTCGACTATCACCTAAGGTTTCCTTTCCCGAGTACAATTCTCTCAGCACTCAAACCCTAAGATTTCCTTCTCGAGTACAATTCTCTCAGCACTCGAATCCTCACGACTTAGTTGACTCTTCATCCAGCAGCCTCGACCTGTTGCCTTCAAGCCTTCTTCGACTTCGGCTCTCGTCCCTCGGATGCATGCAAGCCCACGGCTCATCTCCCATGCCATCCTTCGCGTATGCCTCGAAGTGAGCTTCCCTCGGCTCATCGTTCCTGCTTTCAGCAGCCTCGACCTGTTGCCTTCAAGCCTTCTTCGACTTCGGTTCTCGCCCCTCGGATGCATGCAAGCCCACAGCTCGTCTCCCCATGCCACCCTTCACGTATGTCTCGAAGT
This sequence comes from Boesenbergia rotunda, assembly GCA_024364735.1. Lineage (NCBI taxonomy): Eukaryota > Viridiplantae > Streptophyta > Magnoliopsida > Zingiberales > Zingiberaceae > Boesenbergia > Boesenbergia rotunda. The sequence goes on along the minus strand of JAGFNQ010002750.1, from coordinate 568,363 downwards.
GCGCTTCCCTCGGCTCATCGTCCCTGCTTTGTCCACGGTCCCTCGGATGCATGCAAGTCCATGGCTCATCTCCCCATGCCATCCTTCACCGGACTCAAAGACGTCCAACTAAGTCTATGTGTATCCTGTAATCCTGCGCACTCATATACACATATTAGATCAACATGAAACCCTAACTTAATCATATTGACACACATATCAAAACTCATGATCTATCCGATCACACTTAGGTCGATTGCACCATGCAATGTTATGGGCAGTATGTGATTCATCAAAAAAATCTATAAGCTATCAATTTTTTTTGGAGAATCCAAGGGTGTTATCGATCCAATGGCAAGTCACACTCATATAAGAATAAGTTTGCCAATAATCACTTCAAATATTGGAACATAAAGAAACTTTATTATTTAATTTATTGAATTCATCAATTAAATTCTTTTTTTGTTTTACTAATATTTTAATTATACGAGTAAGTATAGTTATAGGAACACATTTAGCATATGGATTAAGATATTCTTTACAAAAATCTTCAAATATGCATTCAGATCCAAAACTAAAAAAATGTTCGAAAATAAATTAGCTAATGATTCTCTTAATTTATAATCAGAATATAAAAATAAATCCGAATCAATACTACCACCTTTAGAAAATCTAGATAATTGTGCTTGAGAACGGTCGAGCCTATATTTCGTTGGGTGCTTCATTTCTATGTGTTGTTTCAACAACCTATAGCCACTGTTGGTTTGGAATTTGTAGGAAACATTTCAGTGCTTATATTTTGCACGCAATTCTTCCAACGAAAGAGTGACATTCTGAAAATGTTTAGTGAAAATAAAAAATTTTAGAGGAAGATTTTCTCGAACCTTAAAAGTAATTGCATCGGTACTTCCTTGTGTTTTGGGCATCAGAAGGTGTTGGGGTTGGGCCTCAGTCTCATCATCGGTGGATTGAATTTGAATGTTGGACTCCTCGTGCGCTATTTCTTTTTCCCTTCGAGATCGAGATGATGAACCTCCGGCGCGACCTCCTTTCATTGTAGTCGAAAGTTGGAGTCGAAAACATCTAGATATTAGAGAATGTGAAATTGAGAATGAGAGTAGAGAAAATGTACGTAAAAATGATGAAATAAACATCTATTTTTAGAGTTTGGATTATAATGATTACTAAATTATAGCTATTGATCAAAAAATGGTCCAATGATCTTAACTACTAAAAGAACCCAAAAAACCAAAAAAAAAAGAAAAAAGAAGAAAATCCAACGGCTACAAACCGCTGATTAATCGACGGTTCGTAGCCATCAGAGCCATCAGTTCCAACAGGTGTTTGTGTATGTATATATATATACTCTCTCTCTTTCTCTCTGCTGAACTGGTGGTTCGGCCAGTCGATTAACTCACGGGCCGCCGGTTCAGTAGGTGTTGGAACTGGAACCAGCCGAGCATCCTGCCTGCCCGCCTCTAGTTTGGCCCAACTAATCGGGTCAATGAGCCACCCTGCTGGTTAACCCGAGTAGGGTCCGAGCGAGACCCAACCTGTGGGCGGGTCTATTTTTAAGGGATAAAGGTGCTTTAACTCATGCAGTATTTTTTTTGTTTTTAAGGTTGGGTTATAGTTGGTTTATATGTTAATAAAATTTCTCTCTAGGGTTCACGTTTTCCTCTTGAATTATAGTATTCCAGATAAAAAATTTTAGATACTTGTTCCGAAAAGAGTCGTCAACGATGGCCAGGCACCGAAGCTTTGCCCCCTGTGGTGGTTGCTGAGGTGGGGAGGAACTTGGGGTCTACGAAGTTAACACAAGCGTTAGGGGACACGCCGGCAGGGGTCCGGCGGAGTCCACTCCGACGCTTAACTCAGTATCTACCGGGAAGGGAAGGTTACAGAAAGTAAAGAAAAGGTCTAGCGTTGAGAGAGTGTAACCCCCTTACTGGAGGGGTTGGACTACCTTTTATACCGATGACGACGGGCTAGACGTGCCCCTTGGTCGGTGCCGCATCTCCCGTACTTAAGCCACGTCCCCCTCCTCGTTCGGTGGTCATGGATATCCTTTGAAAAGGTCTGCGCCGTTATCAGCTTTGGCCCGTTGCGAGATTTAGGGGTCGTGAAGACCTTTTCTGACGGGGGTGCTTATCCGTACCTCGAGGGGGGTCAGTATCTGAGGTCGGTTATTGCGGGGGCTCCACCCCCCGAGGAGAGCTCGGGGTTTTCACATGCCACAGCTCCCGAGGGGCTCTCGGGGTCTAACCTCCCGGGGTGCTCCCGAGAGGGATCTCTAGCTGCCCTTCCCGGGTGCGTCGCCCTCGGGGATTCCCGGGACCCGGGAAGGAGGGATGTCTCAACCTACCGCTGGTGTGTCGGGCAGCTTCTTCATCATTCGTCCTGGCCAGGGCTCATTCAACCCTATCACAAGTCCCCCTTCAAGTCTGATCAAAGGAAGTGTGACTAACTGATCGGACTAGTGCAAAGATGAAGAAGTTGAGTTCTCACAAGCCTTCGCCTTCTAGCCCTCAGTGGTTATGAGGGGCTTTTGGATCGCATCATCTTCGACATGTGTTCCTAAAGATCCCCTTTTGTGTCTTCTTCCTTTTCTAAAAAGGCTGCTCCGATTCTCGTAGGCTTATAATGACGTCTATCTCCACGTTATAAAGGCGCATGGTCCCTTTTTCGAGGGTAACAGGGTGCTCGCGCGAATGCCTTATCACCACGTGTTCTAACGGCCATCTACACGAGTCCTTATGGCCGTGTGCCGGTATGGCTGGCTGGTGACAATCGACTGCCTGGGCGAGGTGGTTTCTTGCTTTCCACGTGTGACTTCCCCATTGTGCCCAGGTAGGTGGCTGCCGGGTATAAGAGAGGAAAATGGCAGACGTTAGCCTCCACTTCCATTTCAATGACTGGGTGTACTTCATCTTCCTCCCTTGTAAAGCTTCTGCTGTGCGTGAGTAGCTTGTCTCCTTCTTGTCTTTTCTCTTGCCTTCTTCCTTAGGGATTATGGAAAGCTACCGCACGGAGTGGTATGAGTTTCTTTCTTCGAGAGTGAGACCTGAAGCCTTACAAGCGACCACCGAGGCCTATGGCGTCCCAGCCGAGATGGCAATGGTCATCCCAAAAGTGGGTCAGACGCCCGTGGAACCCACTACAGGCATGTTGACCTTTTTCCTAGGGCAGATGGAGTTAGGGCTCCGTTTCCCTATTCCTCCTTTTTTCACGAACATAGCTTCTTATTTTGATATCCCCTTCATCATATGGCTCCCAATGTCTTCGCCCATATGGGAGGAGCGTATATCATCTTCAAGCTTTTCGATCTTCCTCTGACCCCGCATCTCTTCCATTCTTTCTTTGTCCCGTTAGGGTCGAGAGGGGTCTTTAGTTTCGCAGCCCGTCCGGGCCATAGATTTTTAGGAGGATTTCCTTCTTCGCATAAGGGGTCGAAGGAGAAATTCTTCTTCATCCGTCTGCCGTCATTACCTTTTAGTCCTCTGTGTTGGATAGTGGATTTGCCGACTCCTCCTCTCCTAGAGAGCTTTCTTCGCAGCCCGGTGTATCAACATGCTAGGGAGGTACTTTCTGGTATGGAGTTCAGCGGCCCGGGGCTGGTGCAGAATGAAGAGCTTATGTATCGAGCGGGCCTTAGCTCTAAAGTAACGCGGATCAGCCCCACCCTAGGTATGTTCGTCTTTTTCTTCCATGCACATTAGTTCTGACTGATGCTCTCTCTGTCTGGCTTCTGCAGAGGAAGTCATGTTCGCCAAGGTGATGAGTCGGCTCATCAAGTGGGAGGAGGCCAACAAGGAGACCCTGAACCCTCCTCCGGTCGCTTCTAACGCTCCACCTGCTCCCGCTGAGTCCCTTGAGGGGCCTGCTGTCTCGCTCCGTGGGGTCGCTTCACCCGAGAGGGTTGAGGTTACTGTTACATCCCTGCCGGTTGGGGGCCATGGTCCTTCGGCTCAACGGGCTGATCAAGTGGTGGATCCTCCTCCCGGGGGTGGCTCTTCTCCGAGAGTAGCCTGCCCTGAATGGGTGAACGAGGAGTCCCCCCCTTCAGTTACTCCTTCGGCCGCCCGGTCCTTCGGTCGGCAGAAGCGGCGGCTTCCCAAGGGCTTAGGCCCTTCATGGAAAAAGCAGTATCCTGCACGTTCCTCCCCTCTTCCCTCGGTGCCCGAGGAAACGATGCCATCCTCTAAGGGAGTCACTCCTGCACATGCCCCGCCGATCTCCGCTCTGGAGGCAGTCATCCCTGTGCTCCCCTCCAGCTCCCTCGACCAAGTCCCCTCTCCCACGGGTAAGGAGATGTTGCGTACTCAATACTGGATGAAACTGGATCGACTAAGGGAGAGGTTGGATGCAACGTTGGAGGCCTCGATGCAATTTGCCCCCCTGGTGCAATTAAAGGAGACTTCGCCCGAGGGGGTTTTGTCGGAGGGGCCTTCTAGTTCCGAAGAGGACGCCTCTGACCCCTCCAACATGCCACTCGAGGCTTCCGATGTCCAATGACTTCCTCTCCGACTGAGTCCACCGCCGCCTAAGGGGCGAGGCGACATCCCCATCACCTTTTAAGGGGTAGTCATGCGAGCCTCGGCTGGACCGCTAGCCAATCTTCAAGAGACACTCCTGAAGGTGCGAATTGCTATTACTTTGGATGTTCTCTTGCCCGTTTGCTAACCTTTCGGTGCGATGGCAGGCAGCTGAGGATTGCGTAGTAGTTGGCCGGGGCCTATATTCCGGGCCCCAAATGGAGGTCATACTCCATCAAGCCTTACGAGCGGAAGCTACAGCTGATCATGATCATCGGGTAGGAGTAATGCAGGCAGGTGTCATCAGAACTCTTCGAGAAGAGGTCGAGCACCTGAGGAAGCTCTTGCAGGACAAGGAGCAGGCTCTTCAGAGTTTCCGGCATAGAGAACGCTTGGCGTCCGAGAAGGCCGTGTCAGCTACCGAGGACCTTCTCCAGGTGACGCAGGAGAGAGATCAATTCCAGGTGAGAGAGAAGAAGTTATTGGGCCAGATGGAGTCTGACCTCCTGATGGCCACTGACCGCGCATCTGTCCTAGAGGATGACCTAATCCAAGCTCGGTCAGATGAGTGGGCCACCTTCGAGAGGCTCAGAGAGGCTCTATCCGAGCAAGCGGAGATGGCTGCCGAGTTGGCCTGGCCGAGGCGTTCTTATGAGGCCGCCGAGGCCGAGCTCTCGACCCTTCGGGCAACCAAAGCTTCTGACGCTAAGGAGCTCGAGATGACCTTCAAGGCGAAGTTCCTAGAGTCGAATGAGTTTCTTGCAATTATAGCTGACCAGGTAATGGAACGTTTATAGCAGGGCTTCCATGGGGCCATCGATAAGCTAAAGAAGGAGCAACTACTGCCTTCCGACGCTGACCCGCGATTGTAGATGCCCTCTAAGTTAGGTAAAGGTCTTCTCCTGAGGCTCCGAGCTTGTGGGGCCTGATGTTTGCCCGAGAGACGTGTCCGGTTGTATCGATTTTGAATTAGTGTAACCATTTACCCCATTCCCTATGAATGCACCCTTGCAAGATGTGCCTTCGGCCTTTATGCGTGTACTTAACCAACCGTCGATTGTCTTCGAGGTTGATTCTAATGGTTGATAATTCTATAAGTCAAATCTTCGTACCCTGCTTTTATGCTTGCAGCGGATCCTTGTCGATTTTTCCTGCGAGGATGCGAGGATGGTTTTCGAACCATCACTTCCATATTATTCACGATCTCATTGATTAGACTCATTAAGAGTCGCGGGTTCCTAGGCACAGCATGGGCGTGCCAGTCGAAACGACGCTTCGGCGCATGTTGGCGTGATTGCCTCCTCCCTGCATTAACTGCCTGGAGAGGCAGCCATCACTATAAATAGGGGAAGAGGGGTGTACCGTCTTCTCCATCTCTTTCGCTTGCTTCCTTCTTCCTCATTAGTATCCCTAATGCCCACCCCTGGGGATACCGTGGTGTTCTCGGCTGAGAGGCCCCTGAGAGGTATAGACTTCTGTATTGCGACCTTGCCGGGGAGCATGGTGGAGATGATATCCGGGGTCTCGCTGAAGATCCCAGAGGATGTGAGACTCCCTGGTTATCTGAGGAGTTCAAAAAAGACCTTATATGGACCGCCAGGGGGCATAGAGGAGATGACCCATCCTGCTGGTCACCAAACCCCTGGTCGGCTTGTGTCGATGTACCCCAGCACCATCGGCTGCTCGTTTCCTCCAAGCTTCGGGCAGATGAAGTTGTCTGTGGGGTACGTCATCACCAAGAGGGGAGGGGTGGCAACCGCTGTTTTTTTTTCATTGAGAATATTTCCATCTGGTCGCTGCTCCCCTCCTTTGTTAAGGTGATTCTTCCTTGTGTTTTTTCTCGACCTGGGGAGAATCGCGGTGGCTGTAACCTGGAGTTGCGTCCATCCATGCTCCGGAGAGAAATTGTCGTGGCTCCCCCCCCCCCCCCCCCCCTCCTCTTTTTTCTACCTCTGGCATGTGGTACCCCCTTCTCTTTTATGAAAAAGAAAGGGGGTGTTCAGATGGGCTCGAGTTACCTATGTGTTACCTCAGGCGTCCATCCTCATCGCTGACGATTCGGAGGGAGTACTCAGGAGTTGGAAAGAGATTCCCGGGCCCTGTCGACGTGCTTCCGCACGTCGTGTTATTTGAAGACGTTTCGCGAAGGAATAGAGCTTTAGAGGTGACCGGCTTAAGTAGAAGAGTGCTTTCTCTCATTCCAATTGTACCTTGATAGTTTTCTAAGATGTTGTTTTCCCTGTATTTTTCATGAATAAAACGATATTTTTGTTACCCTGTGTATGTGTGGGCCTGAGTTATTCTTTTCAATGTTTTGCTTGTGTTCCCCTGGTCGGATGTGCTACTTGGTCACTACTTCGCAGCTCACACCCATCCTGGGTGTTCAGGAGATTGCAAGGTCCCTTCGTTTGTGTCATTGGGGGGGAGTTTAGAACAACTCAAATCGGGCATAAGTACCCCCGGCGTCGGCTGTAGTACCCCGGGCGTCGGCTGTACCGCAGGGTATTAGGATTTTGGTTACTTGGTCGGGCGCGTATGTCCCAGACCAAGCCTAAGTGCCCCGGGCGTCGGCTATACCGCAGGTTATTAGGGTTTTGGTTACTTGGTCGGGCGCGTATGTCCCAGACCAAGCCTAAGTACCCTAGGCGTCGGCTGTACTGTAGGGTATTAGGGTTTTGGTTATTTGGTCGGGCGCGTATGTCCCAGACCAAGCCTAAGTACCCCGGGTGTCGGCTGTGCCATAGGGTATTAGGGTTTTGGTTACTTGGTCGAGCGCGTATGTCCCAGACCAAGCCTAAGTACCCCGGGCGTCGGTTGTGCCGCAGGGTATTAGGGTTTTGGTTACTTGGTCGGGCGCGTATGTCCCAGACCAAGCCTAAGTACCTCGAGCGTCGGCTGTACCGCAGGGTATTAGGGTTTTGGTTACTTGGTTGGGCGCGTATGTCCCAGACCAAGCCTAAGTGCCCCGGGCGTCGGCTGTACCGCAGGGTATTAGGGTTTTGGTTACTTGGTCGGGCGCGTATGTCCCAGACCAAGCCTAAGTGCCCCGGGCATTGGCTGTACCGCAGGGTATTAGGGTTTTGATTACTTGGTCGGGCGCGTATGTCCCAGACCAAGTCTAAGTACCTCGGGCGTCGGCTGTACCGCAGGGTATTAGGGTTTTGGTTACTTGGGCGGGTGCGTATGTCCCAGACCAAGCCTAAGTACCTCGGGTGTCAGCTGTACCGTAGGGTATTAGGGTTTTGGTTACTTAGTCGGGTGCGTATGTCCCAGACCAAACCTAAGTACCCCGGGCGTCGATTGTACCGCAGGGTATTAGGGTTTTTGAATTCCTTGGTAGCGCATAGTCATTTTGAAAGAAGCATCTCCTTTTATTACTCGATTTTGCTGCGAGAGCACAGAGAGACACAGACAGATGTTCTGAATAAATTGTAAATCTTACCAAGACCAAAAGGATCTGAGACCATAGCTGGACCGAGACCTCTTGAGTTTTCTATCTTTCTTCGGCAGCTACTCCTCCAGGCCTTGTGGGTTCTTCCGAGATTCTGACCTGACCTCTCCGCTGTAGCACCGACGAGACACTAGCTGATCCCCTCGGACTTCCACCACCCGATCGCCCACCGGGAACTTGATCTTCTGGTGGTAAACAGAGACCACTGCCTGGAAAGTGCTGAGCGTTGGGCGGCCCAGGATGACATTGTAGGAGGAGGGCGCGTCTACGATTAGGAAAGGAGTCATCTGGGTTCTCTCGAGCCTATCGCTACCCAACGAGAGTGACAAGGTGATTTGCCCCAACGGCTATACTCGATACCCCATGAAGCCAAATAGTGGGGTCGAGACGGGGAGCAGTTCATCCTCGTCTATCTGCATTTGCTCCCAAGCTGCCTTGTACAGAATGTTCACAGAACTCCCTGTGTCTACGAAGATGCGCTTCACCTCTAATTGACAATGCGGGCCACGATCACTATGGCATCCTCATGGGGAGCTTCCACTTCTTCGAGGTCGGATGGCCCAAACGAGATTATAGGGCCTGACACCTAGCTTCAGTTTGTCCCGATGGAGTAGTTTTCCAACCGCCGGGTGTAAGACTTCCTAGCCTGGTTAGAGTCCCCTCCAGTAGGTCCTCCGGAGATAACCCCTACATGGCCCGAAGGAGGGCCCCGCATAGGGGCTTTGCCTTTTTGGGGATCTCTCTCTAAGGAGAGGGATCTTTGGGGTGCGGGCCTCAACTCCTACCTCGCGATCGGGACCGAGGTCGGACCTCATTCTCCCCCGCAGGCCATCGCCGAGGGGAAAGGCTTCGCCTTGGCGACCTTCGATGATACCCTGACTTGTTCCATTTTCTTCAGGGTTTGATGTCTGCCTCCTCACTAAACTTCTTCTTCAAAGCGTGACACTCCTTCGTGGAATGAGTCGAGCTACCATGATAATTGCAGTACTTCGGCAATGACTCCGGCTGCTCGGTGTCTACCATCTCCATTAGCCGATGCCTGCCAGTCCATTGGTCCCTCTCGGGCGAAGGTCCTTTCCCTGCGCCGGAGCGGGGGGCTCCCTTGTGTTTGATCGGGGGGCCGTCAGAGGAGGAGCTTCGACTGGATCCTTGCGTCGGGCGTACTGTACCTCTTCTACATTAACATACTTCACGGAGCGTCCCAGCAAATCATCGAAGCAGCCGGGGCTTCCTCACCAAGGACTGGAAGAAGTCCCCTTCAGCGAGCCCTTGGGTGCAAGCACTGACAAGTATCTCCGATATCATGCTAGGCACGTCCTGCGCCACTCAGTTGAACCTTTGGATGTACTCCTTGAGCAGTTCCTTAGGCTTCTGTTTGAGGGCAAACAGGTTAAGTGTCGTCTTCTGGTAGCGACGGCTGCTCGCAAAATGGTGGAGGAAGACTGTCTTAAACTCCGCGAAGGAGTTGATGGAACCTTGTGGCAGCCTCTGGAACCACCGCTGAGCTGCTCCGGACAATGTGTTCAAGAACACCCGGCACTTCACACCGTCAGTATATTGGTGCAGGAGTGCCGTATTCTCGAATTTACAGACGTGATCCTCCGGATCCGTCTTCCCATCATACTCAGGGATCCCGGGCCCACGGAACTGCTTTGGTATGGGGTTCTCGACAATCTCAGACAAGAAAGGGGTAAAGGGAGCCTTCTGGGAGCTCTTGGGTCCATCCCTCTTCCCCGATCCCTCTTCGTGCCTCTGAGCGCTGGAGGCCACCGAGTGGGCCTTCTCTGTTGGGGCAATCAGCCCTAAGATGATCTGGAGGATCATGGGGTTTTGATGTGTGTGGTCAATATGGTTAAGTTAGGATTTGTTGTTGGACTAATTCGTGTACATGAGTGTGTAGGTGTACAGGTACACATGGACTTGGTTGATGTCTTTAGGTGAAGGATGTGTTAGTGATATGAGAGAAGTGTCCTAAGGCAATCGCCTTATGATTGTAAACATTTATTTTAATAAATGATAATTCACTATTTGAGTATACATGTTTGTGTATTTGATTGGGATCTTAAACTCATCTACTGAATGTCCGCAATACAACTCACAGCATAAGAGAATTTGTGATGGGATCACAACTAGTGATTATCTCTAAATGTGCAAATGTGAAGTATTGAAAATATCCCTAGTCGATGAATTGATAAAAACGGACACTATCAATTCTGTTGAGACTAGCATGAGTTATTCTCTAATCAGCTGATTCTCAATGGCTGGTGACATTGGGATGTCCGGAGATAAACATGGATGTTAGTTAAGGGAACTAGTTCATTGGAGTGACTAGCTGTAAGACTTCATATGGAATCTATATATAGAAATGTTAATGAAGATCTTACTGCAGCTTAAGTGCAATGTTCCTTTAACTTGCGGTGTTCAAGTCATCTTGGTCATGGAAACTTATACTTTAACATCTTAAGCAAGCATCTCCAAGGAGGTGTGGACCCAGGATGATTGGGTATAAGCCGAAGTGCCCGAAGATGTTTGAACAGCCTACAAAGGATTCACCACTCCTTGCGAGGAGATGTATACCCAGGCCTATCGTCGGATTGTTACTCAAAACCTCTGGCCAGAGTATATCATGTTTAGAGTGCAAGTCTCTAAAATACATGAGAGTAATTAGAAATCCAAAGGACGAGAAAGATACTACTTGGGCTAGGTGTGACGTAGTCAGTCTAGTGGGGACTGACACAAACAGACCATGTCCTGAACCAAGTGGGTATAAGGTGGTGAAGGGAATGAGGCACGATTCATTAGAGCTGCTGAAGGGTTTCAGAATAATTTCTTCTGAGGTCAAACCGTTGATCTTTCGATTAATTGGGGATCATGATGTACTACTAGGTGCCACTCATGATCGTTCTATAATTGGTTGATTATAGACGGTCAACATAAATCGAAAGCCTATTTAGTCACACGCACTACAAGTAATCCGAGGAATTTAAAACGAGTTGAAAATTAGATTTTCCGATCAAGAGATATAAGTCGAATCTGAGTTAATCAGAGGCGCAATGGAAGCTAAAAATGGCTAAGTCTTTTGAAGGCTTATTGGGCGAATTAAATGAGTTTAATTCGCGACCGGTTCGGGTTGGTTTGGCCGGCCAAAGAGGGTGCTAACCCTCCTTGGATGGCAGGCCACCTAAAGGGAGAAAAACCAATTATTTGGTTTAATTAATAAAATAGATCTAGCGAGATTTATTTTATAAATTATGGATAAATAAATTTGTATAAAGAAATTTATATAAATAAATTTATAGAAATTTATTCCTTTTTATGGGAGTTAAAATAATCCATGAATTGGTTTATTTTAATTTTATAAAATCAATTATGAATTGATTTTTCATAATAAGGAAGTTTATAAATTTTATAAGATAAAATTCTTATAACTAATTCCGTTAATTCCGTTAAGAGGAGACTTAGCAAGGGAGATACAACTATATAAGGAACCAAAGGGAAGCCTTTATTCCTAATCAATTGAATTGTGATTAATATAGAGCTCCCTCTCTCTCTCTTCTCTTCTCTTCTCCTTCTCCCTCTCTTGCCTAGGGCCGGCGCCCACTTGGAGACCTAGGGCCGGCGCCCACCTTCCAAGCTAGGGCCGACTCACACCTCCTCCACTCTTGGTTGCCGTGAGCCATCAAGAAGAAGGAGAAGTCAACCAAGAAGAAGAAGAAGCGGATCACATCTCCTTCCCTCTCGGAATTCGATTCCGTTTTCTTGGTGGTTAGTTTCCCTTTCCTCTCTTGATCTTCTTTGTTGTGCTTTAGAGAATCTAGTAGTTCTCGGTGGCACAAAACTCGTGACTTTGCGAAGTCATCCCGAAGAGAATCGGCGTGGACGCGAATAGAGGCGGAGCTTCCAAGGGACGCTACGGTTGGATCTCGTCCCTTTCTTCGAGTTACGAAAGGTATAAAGTAAATTAGTTTACTTTTCCGCAAAGTTATATTTTATGATTATGTCAACACACCATAAGGTTGCATGCTAGATACGAAGTTAAAATAATTTAGGAAATTATTTTATGCAAATTCTTCCGCTGCACGTAAAAATTTAAAATTTTACGAACTCGTATCCTTGTCAACATGCACCCGGTCCCAACAGGATGACATGGAGGCTTGCGTGTGCATCCGAGGGACCGTGGATAGCAGGGACGATGAGCCGAGCGATGCAGACTTCGAGGCGTACGTGAAGGATGGCATGGAGGCAAGCTGGAGGTTTGCGTGCACATCCGAGGGATGAGGGCCGAAGATGAAGAGGGAGTGAAGGCAATAGTCGAGGCTGATGGTGAAGAGTTAACCAGGTTGTGACTGTCCTAGTGTGAGTCGTTGTACTCGGGAACTAAGCTGGGAGGGTTCGAGTGCGGAGTGAAATGTACTCGGGAGTGTAACCCTAGGCTTAGGTTCAGACCAGTCGACTGCCCCAGGAGCAGTCGACTAGTGTTGACTGAAACAGCTGCTGGATTCGAACGCTGTACTGTAACGGTCGAATCTGAGTGGGACCAGTCGACTGCCCCAGGGGCAGTCGACTGGTAGCGGCTGTTTCAGACTCAAGCCCTATTTAAAGGAGCTCGTTTCATGCTTTCTTTTCTTGGCAAAACATATTTGGTTAGAGTGAGTTAGTAGCCTGGTGATCTCAAGTAGTGTCTAGATCTTGTGGAGAGGTTTCTCCACCCACAAGGAGCTACGCGATCTAGCCGGAGGTGCTCCGGAGAATCATCCACCGACGGATTAGGGATCGCCCACCTTACGGGCAGCCGTGGAGTAGGAGTTTATCTCCGAATCATGTAAATCGTGAGTTTCTTCCTTGTTTTAGTTTAGTTTAGTTTTATTATAGTATATTCTGCTTGCGCAACTAACCGTGTAGGAAGAAAGAGTTCGAAAAATGCTATTCACCCCCTCTAGCAACAGTACAAGATCCAACATTCTCCATGTCTCCAGGGGATTTTCTCTGAGGGCCCTGGGCTGCTCCGTCCTGTCACCCCACCGGGGTGACGGATCTTCGGGAATGCGAGGCGGAGACTCTGGGGATCTCCTCCCTCAACGGACCCCCTGGTTGCGAGGCAGCCTGTTCGACTTGGTGCTGCTCCAGAGCTTCCTTGATGACGTTAGCCACTAGGCGGTCAAGTTCCTCTCTTGTGAGGGTAAGGGGTTGCCCCTCCGATCCTGCCATCTGTGCTCCTTCAGGTGCTTTGCTAGATTCCCACAGAAAACGCCAAATTTGTTCCGGAAAGAGTCGTCGACGATGGCCAGACACCGAAGCTTTGCCCTGTGGTGGTTGCTGAGGTGGGGAGGAATTGGGGTCTGCGAAGTTAACACAAGCGTTAGGGGACACGCGGACAGGGGTCCGGCGGAGTCCACTCCGACGCTTAAGTCAGTATCTACCGGAAAGGGAAGGTTGCAGAAAGTAAAGAAAAGGTCTAGCGTTGAGAGAGTGTAACCCCCTTATCGGAGGGGTTGGACTACCTTTTATACCGATGACGACGGGCTAGACGTGCCCCTTGGTTAGTGCCGCATCTCTCGTACTTAATCCATGTCCCCCTCCTCGTTCGGTGGTCATAGGATATCCTTTGAAAAGGTCTGCGCCATTATCGGCTTCGGCCTGTTGCGAGATTCAGGGGGTGTGAAGACCTTTTCTGATGGGGGTGCTTATCCGTACCTCGAGGGGGGTCAGTATCTGAGGTCGATTATTGCGGGGACTCCACCCCTCGAGGAGAGCTCAGGGTTTTCACATGCCACAGCTCCCGAGGGGCTCTGGGGCCTAACCTCCCGGGGTGCTCCCGAGAGGGATCTCCAGCTGCCCTTCTCGGGCACGTCGCCCTCGGGGATTCCCGGGACTCGGGAAGGAGGGTTGTCTCAACCTACCGCTGGTGTGTTGGGCAACTTCTTCATCCTTCGTCCTGGTCAGGGCTCATTCAACCCTATCAATACTTATAAAATATATCATATATATTTAGGATTAAGATTTTAAGATTTAGGAGTTGAGTTACAGTGGATTTAAGTAATAAACTTTTCCTGGTTCAATCTTCCCTCTTGGATCATAGTGTTAAAATAAAAAATTTTAGAAGTTCATGAGTATATTATACGTATTTAAGATTTATGTGAGAAAATATTATTTTTTTTGAAAGAATAATAATAATGGGAGGCGTCTCCATCATTCCACTCGAGACGTTATTAATTGTATTGGAGATGTCTCGAATTTTGTCGCGCACAATATATATATATATATATATATATATATATATATTACTGTAAATTTTTTATTAAATTTATTCTGAAATGTATTTTATTGATTAAAATAATGTTCTTGTAAAATAAAATAAAATAAAAAACCTTAAATAACAAATTGAGATAGTGAGTGAAAATGAGAATTATATCGAATTTAAAGTAAAAAATATCCATTGTATATAGTATTAGTTATCAATTAAAATAAATGATGTATCCGCTGTGTCAGTTCGAAAAGGAAATTTAAAATTTGTAAAAATTATGAATCCAATATAAATTCTATTTTTTACATTTTTGATATTATTTTATTAAAAAATAATTTAAATTTTCGGATGACTCATTTCAGTCCGGACAATTTCAATTTTAGACTAGAAAGGTCTAGAATTGAATTATCAAGAATTGAATTGTCAAGGGTGGACCGAGCCAAACAGACAATTGAAAATGCCTCTTTATTGGCACGTGCCCTGCCCGCTTCGGTGAAGTGCGAGACCACGGTTGAACACGTGCGACGCTCTCCCCTGCTGACGTGGCTCCCGCTTTGGCACGCGCCACGCTTCCCTTATCAACGCCCATGGAGAGGAGCCGAGCTCGGTCGCCAATTGCTCGTTGAAACGCGAATGATACATTTTTAATTTCCAAAAAGATAAAATTGGGAGGAGGAGGAGGAGGAGGGTGGAAGAGGAGGAGGCGGCTCGAAGTTCGTGGACGTGGTGGTGGCTGCTGGAAGAAGGGATCGAAACCCTAGGTCGAATTGAGGGAAGTGACCCATGGCGACGCCATTGGCGGGGGACGGAGTCCTCGCCCTGATTCCGCAGGAAGTTGTCAACTCAATCGATCCAGTGCAGTCTTCTCCTGCGCCGGCTGTTGCAACGGCGACGTTCGGCGGCTTGCCCGAGAGATCCCCGATTTTGATCTTTGTTTATTTTCAGAAGGCCATCCGGTCGGAGCTCGATCGCCTCCACCACGGCGCCGTCTCCCTTGCAACCGATGGAAGCGGCGATGTTCATTCCCTGGCGCAGCGATGTGTATTCCTCTATGATATATACCAGCACCACTGCAATGCTGAGGACGCGGTATGTATTTATATTCGCAGACAACAATTTAGCCTCCTCTTTATCTTAAAATTTATCCCTTTGGAGCTTGGAATTTGGTCAAATAATTCCGGTCAAAAAGATGCGATTTGTTTGAAGATGCTGGACATATAGTGGTCGGTTTCTACCTTGAATTGTAGTTGCATTTTCTTGTCTGGAAATGAATCCTATCTGCAGATCTGAAATTTGACAAATTTGGGGGAATTGTGACTAGTACTATTTCCTATTTTTTAAGTGATGTCTATGATTTGCATTGCATGATTCATCATACAAAGTAGTGTTTAAGTAGGTCATTGGCTGGGTTCACAATTCTTTGATGCCCTCTTGGGTGTTTCCTATGCTAACAAAGTACCCATTTATCCTTTGTAAGTATGAACATATATCACTACTAGCTGTTCTTTGTTGCTTGATTAGATTCCTGATCAGTGAACTATATTCGTCTCATTGTCCCAAGAGATTAAATGTGAGAAAATGAGTTAAGATAGAGGCCAACAACTGATTTAAGAGTTTAAACTGTGAAGGGAAAATAATGAACTGATGTTATTAATTGCTTTTTTGCAAACTACGTGAGTTGAAAACTTTTAATGGAGCTCAACATAGAATAGATTGATATAGCTGAGCCTGAACAATTATGACACATGGCTTTTGCATGATATTATTGTTGATGAACAACATTTCTTTAAGTCAAACAATTGTTTCAATATGATATTAATATGCCTTTATGGTGTCTGGAATGTTGTTAAAATGTTGCTGTATTGATTATGGAAGCTATCTAGTCTATGCTCTGATGTTAGGGTATGTGCTATGGTCTATTGTGCTTGACCTTTAGTCACACATCATATGAAAATTTTCTTTTGTGTGTCATCTTCTCTTGTAAACTAAATTCTTAGTTGCCCAAATAAGGAGCCACAACTAATGTATTTGGTGACAACAGTGTGTTTGGTAGCTATTTTCATGCGCTAGATACACACAAGAGAAGTGAATTCTAGAAACAATAATAAAGTTCAAAGTTTTTTTTTTTAAAGAATGTTAATGTGGAGTTATATTCTCTCTTTGAGATAAAATATTGGTTTGTTAGTTTCTGTATCACCAAAAGATAAATGCAAAACTTCTTCGTTTAAAGTTGAATAATTAACTAGCTTTATACTTAGTGGTTCGTCCTTGGCTCAAGTTTTCTTAGTTTTTGTTTGACCATGCTTATAAATTTTATATATTTGGAGGGATAAACCATTTGTCTCATGAACCACCATCAAAACAACTAAAAAATATGGGATCTCAGTGAGATCCACTGATAGGGCAACCTTGTCATAGGGCGTTTGTTGTAGGCATTCCTTTTGAGGTAGGTTCAATGTGTGACTTATCCACCCTAGGGTTCACTAGTTGTGAACTACAAGAGTGAATGTTCTTTTTCTCTGTCTTTATGATCATCTTCTTCACATATCTCCTCTTCAGACTTCATTTTCCATCTTCTTTCCCCTAATCACAATAAGTATTGTTGGACACCAACTCAGTATTGTTATACACTTAGACGTTGCAAATATTTGAAAAATTGAATCGGACAAACTAACCTAAAAAAGTATTTTTGTATATCCAACCACCAAATCTTGATAGTAGAATATCATTATAATTAAATTATTGTTTGATGGGGAAATTGCTTTATATTATAGAAAAGAGAATCAACAAAAAAAATGCCAATCAACTATAATAAAGGAAAAGATATTAGTTGGTTCACTTTATTTTTTCTTTTTAAGCTATGTTATGTTGTCATCTAAGTCGCACAATTACTTCTTTTTTTTTCCTTTATGAAGAATGTTTGGATGGTAAATGGGTGACTAAAATATTATTCATTCACAGAATAGTTTGATATAAGTTGTTTTGTTTTTGTTTTACTTTGCAAATACTTGTTGGTGGACCAATTGCACAACACCTTTGCAGAATGTAGGAGATATGTGGTTAGGGCATTATGATATCTTAAAAGTGTAGATAGACTAATATGGATCCAACAAATATATTAATCATTTTACCCAATTCATAATTTCACATAGAAAAAAATTCATACATTGTAAAGAAAATAATATAACAATGGACAAGAATCAAAAGAGCGTCCTTTTTTATCAAATCACTAAAGGGTCACCCTCTTTTGATTTATCGTCAAAAAGGCGCGCCATCTTGTGTTTTATGCTAAATTTTCCCCTATAAACTATCCCAAACTTTAGTACCTTCTCTTGTTCCCTTAAAAAAATTAGATTGGAAGTCCAACTGACTTACTCTTAACTTTCTTTTTTCTATTACGTTTCCTTCACAAGTCTCTTGTCCTTTTAATCACACGAGATTCTCTCTCGATAAGACTAAGCTATGCAAGCTGCAATAGTCAAGGTTAATACAAAATATTTAGACATGTTTATGGTTTAGGTTTTATTTTGACATGTTTATTATGGTTTAGGTTTTATTTCATTATGAGCTGATTTAGGGATTACTTTTTGTGATGCTTTGTTCATTTTTTAGTCTTTATGCTTTTAGAAGCCAATGAAGTTATGCTATTGTAGAAGCCCTAGGGGATTGCCTAACAATTTTAAATAGGCTAGATGAACTTAAACTGTTGAAATCTATAGTAGTTTTGGACCTTCTTGCATGTCAGTTTTGATTTTTTTTTTTAAATTTTGTTAAAGTTATTTAGGTTGTTAGGTTGACATATACACCTTTGCTCAAGTTTAAGAAACAAGCACTCCTAAAGGAGTACTCTATATGGATCTAAACTCTTAAAATTTACAAATGAGCTCTATCACTTCAAATGTTAATTTTGGGCACTTGTAAGTCTATGTTGTAGTTTTGGCCAAAACACTTATGTAGATGTAAACTATGATTTTGAAAATGATAAAATAATCCCTCTGCTATGAGTTTTGGAGTTTTTAGAGTGATTTTATGCTATTAGTTTTACTGTTTAAGTACTATTAGGTTTATATATTAGGTCTATATAACACTTAGTCAAAATTCTAAAAGCTGTTACATAAATCTAAATTGTTAAAATTTAGAAAATAACCCCTTTATAGTGATCTTTGCATCCCTTGGAGTCATCCTATACTTTTGTTTTCCAATTTTAACTAACTTAGGTGCATATAATAGCTTTAGTCAAAAGTACGACATATACATCTCAAAACAAGCACATTGGTATCCTCCCTGTAACCTACTGCTATTGAGTTGTTCTATATCTTTAATTTTTATTTTGTGGCAGTAAAGGCCTTATAATAGTTTTGACTAAAACTACTACACAAAACTAAAATGCCTCAAATTGTAAACTCTGGAACTTCCGAAATTATTCTATATTATTATCTATATTGTTATTCTTTTATTTAAGTACTATTAAGCATATATAACATTTTTGGTTAAAAATGCTACATGGACTTGTATGCTAAAATTTTTAAAGTAGCTTGTATGTTGTATTCTTTGTAGTCGTTGAAGTCATCATATGCCTTTATTTCTTAATTTTGACCAACTTAGATCTATAATTTTTTTTGGCTAAAATGCTGGTCAAATTTTGAACTTAACACCTCTTTGTCTTTCTCAGAGCCTTTAAACTAGTTATATGCTATTGGTTCAGTTGTTTGCGTCCTAATAGTTCGTGTAATAGTTTTAGCTAAAATTGCTATATATGGGTTTATGCTATCTAAATTCTAAAGTTAACCCTTTATTGTGTTTCTTGAGTGTTAGGAGTCATTCTACACTCACTTATGCCACTTTTGTGGTTAATTTCCTGGACACCAAGTAACATTTTTAACCAAAAATGCTAAATTATTGTATATTTATAAATTTCACAAATAAACATTTCTTTTTTGCTTCTTGATATCTTTTGAGTTGGGTCTTCAAATTACAATTTTTACTGGTTTAGATGTATATAATAGATTAGTAATATATGTTTTTATTGTCTTAGTGTTAGTGATTTCAAGTTCTTCACAATCAGCTCATGATGTCGATGCAATTTTCATGATTAGTGATTCTTCTACAATGCAGAATAATAGATTCAAGAAATTCATGTTCTTTCCTCTTCTTGCTTGTCAAATTTGTTAAAACGTATCCTTTTCCATTTTTTCATCTCGTAGTAGAATCATTTGATCTTTATCTAAATTTAGCCAAGTCTTTCATGTGAGAATTTTTTTTCATCTAATATTTTATAATTACTAAATGGTGTTTTTCCTTTCCTCCAAGTGCCTTAATTCTTGACCATAATTATGAAAGACTAATTTATGCCTATAATTGAAAGGCAATTGGATGCATGGTTTGAAATCTCAGACAATGCGGGATGAAATATACGAAATGTATCATTCCGGTAAATCATCAAGACTTGATACCACTCAACACCAAGATTCAAAATCTTGAGCCGTGCCGTAGTTTTAGTCTTTGACCGGAAACATACTATTCTAGTATATTGTTGACGCTTTGATGCATGGTGTCGGTGATAGATTAGAGGTTGAAGGAGGAAGGAGATAAAACAAGGGAATGAGACATTGTTTGTATTGAGTAGTATTGAGTTTCGGTAATTTTTTTTACTCTTTTGCCAGACATGCAAGATTTAAAACCATGTTTGATACAACAATGTTGCTTTCCTATACTTCATCTCCTTACTTTTTCAACTCCAATCTATTGCCGACACCATACATCGAAACATGGGTACGATACCGAAATAGTATCATTCAGTAAAAGTTTGAAACTTCACCATGGTGAGATTTTAAACCTTAATTGGAGGAAAGGACAATAAGTACCATTTAGCAACTACGGAACAAAAAGTATTTGATGAAAAAATGTATTCAATGTAAGATTTAGCAATTTTAGAAAAAGACTAATTTGCCGTGTTGCAACCTAGAAAGAGGGAAGGGAAAAGGATGGGTTTTGCAAAATGGGAAAAATAAATATAAAAGAACCTTTCTTGATTCTTTCGTGCTATATCGAATATGCTATACGACAAGGAAGGCTTTAGAAGGGTACTAGGGTGACTAGGTACTCATATGAATTATGCTAAATGGAAGTTGTAATTTAGTGAACCTAAATTATATTTTTTTAACTTTGTAACTTAAGTATTTTATATTTTATTTGCATATATGCTATTAGTTCATATACATGAGTATTTAAAAGTTGGCATGCTAAAGTTGTATATATTGTAACTTGCACTAGTCAGATGCAACTGCATATTTTATGGATAATTTTTAACTCTCCTCTAGTCATATTGTAACTTGCATATTTGCATATATCCAAGTTGGTATCTCACTCGGGGTGTAAGAACTTTACTAATATCCAAGTTGGTTTTGGATTCAGATGTAATTTGACTTGGAATTTATTATGATTAGTTATGCATTTTTATTTGTCAGAATTTGTGATTAAGCTGGCTAGTAGTCATCTTAGAGCAAAATGTTTGTGTCCTCAAGTTTTTTCCCCCTATTCTGTTATCAAGTAATGTCTCAGTTAGGGGCTTTTACTGTCTGCGGATGCTGTGGTAGAGACCATGGGGTGAGAAGTGTAGTTTTTTGTTCCTTTGAACAGAGGATGGTTGCTCATACAGCTGCTTGTTATCAATATTATCAGAGAGAGCCTGAGCTTGTTATTCGTAGGAGGTGGTTGATAAAGCTTTGAAGGAAGAATCTTTCATTCCTACAAGTGCTGGTAGTTGCCCTAGTGACTAATCATCCTCAGGGTGATCTCTCAAGTTCATGAGTTTGTTAGACAGAGATATAAGTCTTTAGGAGAGTCAAATCCACAAAAAGCTCAAAAGTGGCTTGATAACCTATAGGAAGCACTCGGGGTTATGGGCTTGTGTGGAGGAGCTAGTACCCTTTTCACCTACTATCTTATTGAAAATGCCTGCTCAGGGTGAAAATCCTAGAAAATTTTATTTGGGCTAGGCAAATCCAGATCACTTGGGGCGTGTCAATCTGCCTTTAAATAGACGTAACATGTCTGTCTATAACTTCTAATATCAGTGTTTGAACTTGATGGCACAATTATTTTTAAAAGATTTTATGCTTCTCATAATATATTTAGGCAGAGAATATAAGTTGGACAATATGGGTACCATTTGATAATTATGAACTCTGGTGCATATGCTTTTCTATATCTTTAATGTCTTATGTCTGTGTCTCTGTTTTGTGAATCTAAACTTATTTCTTATCTTCATTTCTTACATATCTTGAATTGTTAGTCTATTTAGATTCTAGATGGTTCTTTTGTATGGTATGTTATAATTTTTCTGTGCTGGTGTTTAAATATCCATATAGTTTCATTTCTATTAGTTTCACAAAGTTCTTGACATCTGCAGGAATACTTACCTGTTCTTTTTTCTATGACTGTTCACTTAATGAAGAATATAAACATAAATTTGAAATCTCTACGTTGGATCTGTGACCATGACTCGATGAAGTAATTTTTCTGATAGGCTCACTATTTTGCTAGGATGTTGGCATTTTCTTCCTAACTTCGGTGAATATTTTTTCTTTATTATGGGTGAAGATATAGTGTTGTTTATTTGTTTAATCTTGACTTGGTGCCTCTCTTGAGATATCATAAAGTTGGGTGCTAAACAGAATAGATGCTATTCAATGATCTTCTGTGCATGGAAGACATGTTAGTTCACCAAGGCACTGTTCATAAAGTTGGTGCCTATCTCCTCTATTCATATACTTTTAGTTGGGTGCTAAATGGAATATATGTATTCCATAATCATCTTGGTAGAGGTTGTTTGTGATTCATATAGTTTTGATGTACCAGTCATGGCCTTGAGCAAAGCTGATATGATGTGTACGTATTCCAGGTTATCTTTCCAGCTCTGGACATACGGGTCAAGAATGTGGCCAGAACATATTCGATTGAACATAAAGGGGAAAGCCACCTTTTCTATGATTTGTTTGTTTTGTTAGTTTCACATATGAAAAATGAGGATCATATTCGGAGAGAACTTGCTCTTCGTATTGAATCTACAAAAATTTCATTTGGCCAGCATATGCCCAAGGAAGAGAAGCAAGTATTTGTTTCGGAGGATCATTTCCGAAGAGAACTAGCTTCTTGCACTGGAGTCATAAAAACATCACTCAGTCAACACATGTCCAAGGAAGAAGAGCAGGTATGAATTAAAAAAAAATCCTTTTTAAGTCTATCTTTTTAATAAATACGAATTATTTAGACTTTTCTCAATATGCTATTGATATATCTATGATTGCTTACACCTTGTGAGGTAGTTGTTGAAGATAAAATGATTACATCATAGATCTTCTTCCTTGTATTTTGTACTGTTTGATTTTAGAGGAAAAACCTTTGGAACAATAATTGTCAGATGTTTTATCCCGCAGTCTATAACTTCAGCTTCTCTTGATTGGGTTTGACATAGTGATCTGAGATTCCTTTGTAGTTTATTTACTATATTTGGTGTCACAGAATGTGGCAATCAGTTATGGAAACCTTGTATGCCCGAGCATTATTGCTAAAAATGTTGCTTTATTGGTTCAAGAGTCAGTTAGAAAATGGGGCAAGATACTACCAATTTAGTTTCTTTTTTGGAGCCTTTGTATGTTCTGTGAACTTGGTCACCTCATGAAAGCGCTATAGTATTTTGCTTTAGGAAGAGTAGGATTACATTTATGGATAGCCTTTTGTTTTTCTTTTTTGATCTTTTGATTATGAGGGAATCCGGTAAAATAATTGGTAACTTTATTTAATTAATTCCATTAAGGTATTTGTATTAATTGATTACAATGAGGCAATACATCCATTGTTTAATTTTGTGATGGAGACATAATTCATCAATTTTTGTTGTGCATGGTTTAAAGTCTTGACCCATGGTTACTATGAATGAAAAATATCATTCTGCTCTTGAACCAAGAAATGGAACGGAGTTGGCACTGGCACCATGATATCCTCATCCTCACAATATCTCCTCTTATCAGCTGGCAAGATATGTTACAATTTTAGATTGTCATTCTCCTTGTGAGGAGAATCATTGCCAGCACCTTAATCTCTTTTGTAATTCTTCTAGCATTGTGATCTCCTTGGGTTCTCGCATTCTGAGTAGCAATCTCCTCGAGTTCTGGTAACACCCTCTAGGTAGGTTAATCCTTCTCATCCTCTACCTCATGTTTAGGACGACATTCTTCTCGAGGAGGTTGCTGCCTCATGTTTCGATAGCGGCCTCCAAAATTTTTGATGACACCCTCTAGGTAAGCTCCTATTCCTCGCCCTCTGCCTCATGTTTCAGACATCCTTTCCTTGCGATCTCCTCATGTTTCGATAGCGGCCTCCAAATTTTTGGTGACACCCTCTAGGTAAGCTCCTGTTCCTCAGCCTGTGCCTCATGTTTCAGACAACCTTTCCTTGCGATCTCCTCGTGTTTCAATGATGACCACCTAGTAAGGTTGTCTTCTTTCTCCTAATCATCCGAGCAACTGACACCATACTATTGGAATGGCCAAAATAAAGTGTTAGTGACCAAAACCTTTACTCACAATCTTTACTTATGTGATTGACCAAAATATTCTATCCTACTATTAAAGCAAAGCAACCAACCCATACTTATGGCATGACCAAAGTAGCATAAGAGTGTCTCGTTCTTCTTTCTCCTACTTAACTGAGCAAGCGACACCATAGTGATAGCATGACCAAAATAACATAAAAATGTCGTTTTGGTTAGGGATTAAAACCACAAAATTTTAAACCTTACTTGCATCTTGATTAACTAAAATAATATAGATTCATAATTGACATTATTTATGTCTTTATATCTTTTATATTTCTTTATAAATAAATGTATTGATTATTTTCCTCGTTGAATGCAAAAAATATTTTTTTGATGGTTTTTGAGGAGTTTATTATGATTTCAAGTGTCGAGCCGTACAGTCCGAAACCGTCGGAATTTACTGTTCCGGTAAGGGAGCGAAATTGACACAGCACGCGAATAAATTTCACATGCATCTTCCGGCGACTACGGAGGCCACGTGCGACGCTTCCTGCGCCGGCTCACGCGACGCTTCCTGCGCCAGAACAAGAAGCATCATGTGACGTTTCCGTCGGCGCAAGAAGCACTGTGCAAGGCTTCTGCCGGCGCAGGAAGCATTGCGCGACGCTTCCACCGACGTTGGAAGCCTCGCCGAGGCCTCCGCAAGTGCCGGAAGCATCATGTGAGCGACGCACGATTTTTTTAGGAAAAAATTAATTAATTGATACAATTTCCAACTAAAATATATTAATAATATATTTAAAATTAATAAATTTTATTAATTGATATTATGAAAATTCTTTTTTATTGTTTTGAATTTTATTTAAAAATTCTAAAAAATATTAAAAAATTCTAAAAATATATTTAAAAATTCTTAAAAAATTAAATTTTTTAATAAATCAGATTTATATTCTGATAATTTTTTTATTTTTTATATTTTTTTACACTTTAATTGATATTCTGAATTTTTTTTACTATTTTAAATATATATTATTAAAATTAATAATAATTAAATTAATAACTAATTAATTTATGTAATTATGATATATCAATTTTAATTCGAATTATTAATACATTAATTTCCTTTAAAGAAAACTATATTTAATTATTTTTTCTAACAAGATTAAATTGTTCAACAATTGAAAATTTATATAAAATCAATATACAATTTTTTTTAAAATTATACACAATAAACATATTTATCTAATAATTACTATATATATATATATATATATATATATATATATATATATATATATATATATACCGAAACAGTACCGGCACGGTATGATACGATACCAAAACCATATCATTCTGATCTAAGACCGAAACCTCGGCTGGATCGAGATTTTAAACCTTGGTTATCATCTTAGCAATCAAAGAAAAAAAAAGCCAATACTTCATCAGTGGGAAAATTGATAGTTAATGCTTTAGTATGTGGTTGAGAAATTGGGATGTCTTGGAGATAGATGAAGTTTAATCCTAATTTTTTACAATATAAGGTGAAACAAGGTATACCTTTTTTTAATTAGAATCAAATGATAAGATATCTAGAATGATTGTAGTTCATGGATGTTACAGCGCGCACATGATGTTCAAAAGAGATATTATTATATGTTACCAATTGTTCACTCTTTCATATTGTTTTCAGGTTTGGTAAAACGTTCATGCTTCCCACTCAACTGTCCTGTATTATCTTTTTTCTTCTAATTATATATTTTCTTCATCCTATTGAGAGTCTGAGTACTCAGCCTTAGCCTTCATTATATTGCGTTCAGATTTTTAAAAAAGGCTCTTATGTGTCAAGATTTGCACCGAAAGTTTGCCAATCAATCTTTAATCAGAATGCAGAGCAAATAGTCAAATGAGCTTTGTTCAATTTTTTTTGTTCAATTTTTTTTATTCCCCACCTGGGAGGCACAGGTTCAAGTCCTAGAAACAAATGAAGCTAACCAAAGGTCGCCAGTTGTGATGTTTTTACTAGAACATTAACAAGTGAGGGCATGGACCTCGTTTTCAATGTTATTTTTGTTGGATTCATAACTCATTACAATGAGTTACTGCTTGTTTTATTTTCATTTCATCTGTTATAGTAATGATACTTAATTGTTTTTTAATTTGCCTTGTTAATGAATGATCACTAAGCATTTGTTTAGAATTTGCAACAGTTTAGATGTTTAAAGTTTTATTTCTATGTGATCTTCTGTTCCAAAGACAGCTGTGGTTAATTTGTTTGGTATTGGTACAGGTCTTCCCCTTGCTTATGGAAAAGTATTCATTTGAAGAGCAGGCTGATTTGGTTTGGGAGTTTTTGTGTACCATCCCTGTGAATATGATGACAAAGTTTTTTCCTTGGCTTTCATCATGTATTTCACCTGATGAACATCAGCATGTGCTCAATTATTTGAAGAACATAATACCCAAGGAAAAGATTCTTAAACAGGTACTATTTATTTTTCTGCAAGGTTCCATGCCCTCATATCCAAAAATCATTTGACCGGAACTGTTCTATTCATTTTTTTTTTTTGATATGTAGGTAATATTCACTTGGATAGAAGACAGAAGCATGACCAACAAGGGTGAAATGTGTGTTGATGATTTTCATTCACAGAGTTCTCTGTCTGGCTGGTCTGATGAGAGGCATGTCTATCCATCTATTCTTTCTAAGTCTGGGAAAAGAAAACATAATGATTCAGGTGGTCAAGGCTCGGATCATCTTGAGTTATATCCAATAGATGAAATATTGAATTGGCATAATGCTATTAAGGAGGAATTACATGATATTGCAGAAGATGCAAGAAAAATCCAAAATTCTGGCTATTCCTCAGACTTGTCTGCCTTCAACAGAAGGCTTCAATTTATTGCTGATGTATGCATCTTTCACAGGTAAAGGTTTTTTGTTTGATAATTTTCCTTTAATTGAAGCAAAGAAGTTATGAATTTTGGGTTAGGACAATTGGTTGTAGCTCCAGGGATGATAAAATGGCAGACTATATGTTGAGGTGGTAATGACATGTTTAAACGAAACATATATTTTATAGTTAGATAAGTTGAAAATATTAGAATGAAGATGTAAGAGGCAGGGGGAGATCAAAGAAAACTCTACTAATTTAATAAAATTGATTTGATTGAATCAAAGATTGTTAGTGATATAAACTTGCAGTGAGTGGAACGGAGGAATAAGATTTCCCCAAATAGTTGGGACAAACTGATGAAAATGATTTGTCTCTTGATTTTTTAGTTGCTTGAAGTTATATAAATTTGGATAAGGATTTGCCTGTGCAAATGCAGTCATGCGGAGGATCAAGTGATATTTCCGGCAGTACTAGATAGAATGGAGCCCCTTCTTCAAGAGCATGCCAATGAAAAACTTCAGTTTAACAAGTTCAGGTGCTTAATTGAAGAAGTTCAGAGTGCAGGGGCTACTTCTTCATCTGTAGAATTCTATTCAGAGTTGTGCTCACATGCTGATCAAATAATGGATACCATACAGAAACATTTTCATAACGAGGAAGCTGAGGTAGGCTGTCAGCAACGTAGAAGTTTACAGTTCACATTTATTAACATCTGAGAATATATTATGATGTTGTCTTTTAGGTTCTTCCTTTAGTCAGGATGCATTTTCCTCCTGAAAAACAGCGAAATCTCCTGTTCAGAAGTTTGTGTGTTATGCCCTTGAAATTACTTGAACATGTTTTGCCATGGTTTGTTGCAAAGTTAAGTGATAATGATGCAAGTACCTTTCTGCAGAATATGCACCTGGCAGGTTGGATTGCTTTCTTATTTTGTGTTTTTCTGAATCTTCACTGTGTCTTTCCCTGTGTCATATAAGCCGTCTAACACTTATATCACGTGACAGCCTCATCCTCTGAAACTGCACTGGTGACACTTTTCTCTGGTTGGGCATGCAAAGGTAGGAATGAGGATATTAATAATGCTGGAAAGTTTGTATGCTTCACTTCCAAGGCAATAAGCTGCTTCTCGTTAGATGATACTGCTGACACACGGGAAGATTGCGGAGAGAAATGTGCATGTGCTTGTCTACTTGGATGCAAGAAAGATGTAACATCCACCGAGAACAATGCTAGACCTGTTAAACGTGGCAACTTTTCAGACATGTGTGGGAACTCCAATGATGACAATCCTTCAGAAAGTAATGACATCGAAAGTGTGCTGTGTAATAAAAAATCCTGCTGTGTACCAGGGTTAGGAGTCTCCAACAGTAACATTGGATTAAGCACACTTGATGCATCAAAGTCTTTACTGATCTTGTCTTACAATTCTCATGCTCCTTCCATTAAATCCAGTCTGTTTATTCCAGATATGGAATTGAACTCATGCAGCAAAGAGAACACATTGAGGCCAATTGACAACATATTTCAATTTCATAAAGCAATTGGTAAAGATGTGAAATATTTGGATGACGAATCTGGAAATCTTATACCATATGATGAAGCCGTTCTTCGACAGTTCATTGGTAGATTTCGCTTATTATGGGGTTTATATAGAGCACATAGTAATGCTGAAGATGATATTGTCTTCCCTGCTTTAGAGTCAAGAGAAACTCTTCATAATGTAAGCCATTCATATACACTTGATCACAAACAGGAGGAGAAGCTATTCAAGGATATTTCTGAATTACTTTCAGAACTTTCACAACATCATGATGCCTTGGGAACAATCAATTGTAACGATACTGCAAATGGAAGTGAATCTGGCTCTTCTCATCAGGTAATTGATTGCACAAGAAAGCATAATGAACTTGTCACTAAGCTTCAAGGAATGTGCAAATCTCTTCGAGTTACTCTAGATAATCATGTCTTTAGAGAAGAACTTGAGTTATGGCCATTGTTTGACAAGCATTTTTCAGTGGAAGAGCAAGATAAGATTGTTGGTCGAATTATTGGAACAACGGGAGCAGAGGTCCTCCAATCAATGTTACCTTGGGTAACTTCTGCTCTGAGTCAAGAGGAACAGAATAAAATGATGGATACATGGAAGAAGGCAACCAAGAATACAATGTTTAATGAGTGGCTAGATGAGTGGTGGAAGGATACTTCCTCTTCAGCAACATCTGCAACAGAATGTTCTAGTCTTTCAAAAGGTGTTTTTTTCATTAGACCATGTTTTATTACTCCCGATTTTTCTCCTAATTTAAATAATTATCAATATATTTTTTGTCCATGCAGTTACTGATTGCCAAGAAGGTCTTGAGCTAAATGATCAAATGTTCAAGCCTGGTTGGAAGGATATATTTAGGATGAATCAGAGTGAGCTTGAATCAGAGATAAGGAAGGTTTCAAGAGATCCAACACTTGATCCAAGAAGAAAGGCATATCTTATGCAAAACTTGATGACAAGGTTTGTGGTCTTTAAATTTTTTTTCACGCTGTTAATTCTTCTAAAAGCAATTTCAAATGGATTTTGTAGTCGGTGGATAGCTGCTCAGCAAAAGTTACCACAAGCCAGAACTGAGGAGGCTACAGATGAGGAAAGTATACCTGGGTGCTCTCCATCCTTTCATGATCCAGAGAAGCAAATACTTGGTTGTGAGCACTACAAGAGGAACTGCAAACTAGTTGCTGCATGCTGTAACAGGTTATTTACATGCAGATTTTGCCATGACAAAGTTAGTGATCATTCCATGGACAGGTATCAACATTATTTCTGATGAACAAATTACAGTTTCTCAACCTATTTTCATGATATTTAGGCCAAATCTATGCTGATTCTAAATAATTTGAGTATTTGACACATTTTATTGTATTCCCTTTTTTATGTTGTATATACCTAATTAATAGGCTAAAAGGTTATATATATTATATATCTGTTAATGAAGATTTTGTCAATGTGAATTGGAAGGCGACCAAGTTGCTTTTCCTGTGCATTTATGTTGAAACTGTTTATTATTATTTTTATAGTCTCACTGTTTTACAGTCTAATGGGATTTGTAGCAATAAGACAAATGTGGAAGATAATCGGTTAAAATATGGCATTTTCACTAAAGGTGTACTAGGAGAATTAATGAGAAAGAAAAGTAGTTAGGAGCCAAAAATAGATGGGAAGTATTCCCAAATCTGTCTTAATTCCTGTTATTAAAGTATTTGTGTATCTGTCTATGTACCTTAAACTGGCCAGTTACTGCTGAAAGTAATAATTTGATGCCCAAAGGTGTAACAACCATTTGTCTTCAAAAGACTATTCCTCAATTGGTTGCAGGATACTGATTTCTGTAACCTATTCCTTACTAAGCCATGTTATGCTACGAGTGTTAGTTGCATTTTGCATTCGTGACTCAAGCATTTGCTTTATTGAGTCATGGTAAGTCTTTTATAAGCGCAAGTTTCCTTGATTCAGATTGGTTGCGGGATACTGATTTTTGAATCCTTATGCCTCAGTATGTTATGTTAGGTTTTAAAGTATATGTGTCATTTCACAGCTTGGTGATTGAAAGATTAAAATAGGGTGTCCAACCAAATCTGAACTGGTTAAAGGGCTCCTTTTCTCTGGTTTAGTTCTTGATCCCCTAGTTGCAAAGGAATTACTCCTGTAAAAGTGTATCACCTTGTGATTATATTTTCAACTGATTACCTTTGTTTTCTCTTATATGTAATTTAACAATTCTGTTAACAAATTAAAGTGCTAACGCTTTGGGTACCATTGGGTAGGACTGTGATGTGTGAAAAGTTGGAATTTGAATTTTATATGACCATTTTCTCTTGGTCTTTGTAGAAAAGCAACGAGTGAAATGATGTGTATGCGTTGTCTGAAGGTTCAACCTATAGGCCCAACTTGCAAAACACCTTCCTGCAGTGGATTCTCAATGGCGAAGTACTATTGCAGTATTTGCAAATTTTTTGATGATGAAAGGTTGAACACTTAATACTCAGTCGTTTATCCTTTAGCTTTATGAAAGCTGTCTTCCTGTTTTCAATGTTGATTTATCTATTTATTTTCTATTGCAGCTTCTGTAAGTTTTATTTGATAACATTTGTCAAGTATCTGAGCTATTTTGCTTAGGAACCCATGGCTTACGAGAATTCATTCAAGATATCAACATTTTCACATATGTTTGAGTTTTATTGCAAAGTGTAACAATTATATTGTATGCAGAGCTTTTTTAGCGGCTAAACCCTCAAGAAACATTACAAGAATTCATTCAAGATATCAACATTTTCGCATATGTTGAGTTTTATTGCAAAGTGTAACAATTATATTGTATGCAGAGCTTTTTTGGCAGCTAAACCCTTAAGAAACATGTGCTTTTGTTTCAAATAGCTAATACTTGAAGTGTTCCAGGAGTGTGTACCACTGTCCATTTTGCAACTTGTGTCGTGTTGGAAAGGGACTTGGCACGGATTTCTTTCATTGTATGACATGCAATTGCTGCTTAGGAATGAAATTGAAGGAACACAAGTGCCGGGAAAGAGGTTTAGAGACAAATTGTCCTATTTGTTGTGACTTTTTATTCACATCAAGTGCAGCTGTGAGAGCTCTACCTTGTGGGCATTTCATGCATTCAGCATGCTTCCAGGTATGCTTTGTTTCTCTTAAATTCTCTGATGAGGATTTTTTTTAATAGCTGTTCTGTCTTATTGCATTTCTTTGGTTCATGTGAAAGGCTAATAACTGGCCCCTTTTTCGCTCTGTTTGTGTAGGCTTACACATGCAGTCACTATACCTGTCCAGTTTGCAGCAAATCCTTAGGAGACATGGCTGTAAGATATCATAACTTCTTTCATGATAATTTGATACTGATGTGGTGGACTCATTTAAAGTAATTTATCCAAGAAGCAATGAATCTAACTAATTCTTTGGCTTGTTCTCTCTTATCTTTACTAGCAATTAGGGTAGGTCGGAGAATCACATTTCTTGCTTCAATGTTTCAATGTAATATAGAGTCCATGATTTTCTCTAGAAACTTCAATTTGTTAATGGTAATAACCATTAGAACACTAAATAATTTGCCAATTAATAGTATTTCATGAAGGCTATTGTTGAAAATTTTCTTGACATCCCTGCTTGATTTGATAATCAATTTCTTTGTATTTAAGGAACACTGTTGCTCGTGACATTATCACTTGATAGTGATACAAACCCGTAACTAACCATTTCACTTTGCCATAAATTTTGCAAAATTCTCCTGGACTATCAAAATATTCCTTTAGTCTTGGACCTTTTAATTTCATTTTAGAAAACTTTCCATCTCGCACAAATTTAATAACTATTTTAGCAATCATTGATATTATCTATAACCATAAATGAAACTACAATACTATTTATAAATCTTGACTGAGTTCATTGAAATTGTTTTTCTTATGGTCTATTATGGATTTTTTTAGTATAAAGATTACATTTGTATGGTATATTATCATTATTTTAAGTTACTATTTTGCTGACACTTTAAAAGTTCTTTAATTAGCTATGATATATTGTTTCAAATGTAAATTATTTATTAGACTTTTCAATCTGAGCTGCATAAAAGTTCATTGCTGAAATTTTCCCAATCATGAAACTATCTTTTTGGGGATTCTTTACGTTTATTGACCTCAAGAATATGCAGTTGGTTCTGGTAGGCTATATTGTTGGTTAGGTTTCATCCCATTAACTTATTCTGGTGTAATACCATAACCCTCATTGGTGTTGAGTCTAGCTGATATGGACCTATCCCTTGTCCTAAATACTACCAATCTTAAACTTATCTTGACCTCCACACCTATCTTCATCCTATTATTTATCGGTAAACCACAACTAAAAAAAGACCAACTAGTTTTCTTCCTCTGCCTTATTTGCATAAAGTTTTCGCCTGCTTAATTTTATTTATACAGTATGCTCAGTCTTTCTGCTTTAGTCAAATAGTTATCGTTAACAATATGTATATTTCAGGTTTCATAGGGATCACATTTTATTTGTGTTAATTCAAAACACTGAAAAGCTTTCTCAATTTCACTATATCTGATTCATATTGGAACCTTACATTCTGAATCAACTGGTTGTAAAAATGAATGCGTAGGCAAAGTTAATTATTATGCATAAGGGCAACACCAGAACTAATATGTGTTGCCTATACCTTTTTTAGAACAGCCTTTAGTGAATACATTACTAAGTATTTTCTAACTGGAACTAATGTCTTTCTGCAGGTGTACTTTGGCATGCTGGACGCCTTGTTGGCTACTGAAGAACTTCCTGAAGAATACCAAGACCGATGCCAGGTGAGAATAAGGCATACGATACAATCAACTAACAAAATTTTCCACTGACTGAGATTTGTTCTTCTCTCCCTAACTTCATTTTCCATTTTTTTGCGATAAAACTGAACAAATTGGGAATGTAATATTTCAAAGTTAGTCTAGTTAGATTAAACGATGTGGCTAATTATTTACTAATTGGTGTTCCCCAGGATATATTATGTAATGATTGCGGCAAAAAGGGCACATCCCCCTTCCACTGGCTTTATCACAAATGTGGTTTTTGTGGGTCTTACAATACTCGGGTGATCAAGACCGACATGTCGGATTGTCCTACCACGCACTAGGGGAAGAATCTTTGTTTCGTTCCCTTTTCCATATTTTTCCCCCCAGGAGTGTACATATACTCGTAGCAGTAAATCACATTTGTGCTGTAGCACCCATCTCATAGTTCATAGCCTATACATTTGTTTTTTGTTTTTTTTTCAGAAATGCACAAAAGTGCAAATACTGATTCAAAATGATTGTTTTTCCAACTCGTAGTGTGGTCTCTGTATCATGTCGCCCTCAACGTGGATGCAGATTTTAAGTGCAATGATCTTCTTTGTCATGGAGCCAAAATCGTTTGGCCAAATGGCCGAATGATATAATACTTTACAACAAGTAAAGGACAACGGTCAAATGTAGAAAATTATATTTCCCATAAAGTCTCTATCTAACAGCGGCGTCGAGCGGAGGGATAAATAAAATATCTGACGCCTTGAGGCCACGCGATTGCTGTTAAATTATGAAAACCTTGACGGTCCGCACGTGATAAATTTTAAATTACTAATAAAACCTTCACGCTTACGTAATAAATTTTAAATTACTAAAACCTTAAAATCGACCGTCGACGGCTTCACCTTTTGCTCCGAATACAGACGTGATAAACTGAAGCACCTCACATAATGATAAGGCCACCACGCTTCAATTCATCCCCAATTTTCCGAAAGGCTCCTCGTAATGATAAGAACACCACGCAATTCTCTTACCATAACTCGATCCCACTTCTAGATAACGATAAGCCTGTCGCTCCACTTTCTACACCTACCTCCTCGCTCCTTCATTTCCGATTTCTCGCACAATGGCCGGCTGGTTCGCGAGATCCTCCACCTTGGCGCGTCATCTGGGAAGGAAGATGTCGATGACTTCTCCGGCCGCAGGAGGATGTCTGCGTTCGATGCGCCTCCATGGAACCTTGAAAGCGGCCGACACTGTGGTATCTCCTACGGATGATCCTCACCGGCATCAGGTTTCATCCTTCCCCATTGATTATTCGTAGGCTCCCCGAAGAAACTTATCGTCTTTAACGTGATTAGTTGCGATGTGTGCCAAAATGGTCCCATTGGAAAGTCCCAAATGTTGATGTATCACATATATTTTGATACTATTTTCATGGTTTTCTAATTTTTCTGACTCCTGAAAAATCTGTGAAAGTTTATGGAGGGAAGTCCTTGGGAAAATTGCTTCTGGTACTCGTCCTCTACGATCCATGTCATCTATCTGTGATTCTTTGCGATGTACTAAGTGTACTCTGCCTTGCAATGTACATTACGGATTCTCAATTTATAGAGGTGTTAAAGGTAGAACATATAATATGAAACAATATGAATGCGGCATCAACCATAATGAATGTTCTAGGTTGGTATTTGACTAGTTCGTGTCTTCTTAGGATATCTATGATAGTGATTGCAGGATGAATGCTACTTTCTTTAACATTATTTCTCTAACTAAAGGTGCTGCAAGTATCTTCGGTTTGTGTCAAACATTATCATGACATATACATGAATATCATAGGAATTTATAGATTGACTAAAATCAAGTCAAATGGTTTGCCTAACCTCAAAGGTGATTTGAAAAATCCTTCAGAAATATAAGATGCCTTTAACATCTCCACGATAATGGTTATGGTTGATGTTCTTCTACTCTACGGATGGCCCATGTAACTCTCTGAATGATTTGTGTGCTCTTCTAGATTTGACAGATCACTGTAACACAACCGAAGCTCTAAATTATTGCAGACTACAATAATGGATATGGTTGTAAAATTCGTGATTCACATGTAAAATAAGATGATTCTCATATATGAATTAGAATATAAAATAACAATGAGATTCATTCAATTCAATAAGATTCGATCTAAAAATAGAAAAGAAAGCTTATTGGATTTTAAATTCAATACATTAGAAATCAGTCAAACCTATTATAAAAAAGAAATAAAACATGATAAAAGTATAAGGTCAATAGGAGTGGAATTTTAATGCCAACAATGATGTAAAATTAGAAAAACTGAGACACAAAGTTGATGAACTTGACAGTAACATGATGATTGAGAAGTACATATCTTTCACGTTGATATACAGAATCATTATTAAGCCAAATTGATAGTAGCATAAAAGTTAGGTTATGTTAAAGTTGTCTTCTATTCTATTCTGATTTTCATATAGCATGATTATTGTTTGCCTCTCAGTCTCTTCTATTATGTTGATGTTATCAAGAGTCGACATAATTTTTCTATATTAAAAGCATTTAATCATAAAATTTTCTGTTGCTTATTTTATTTGATTTCTAATGGAATAAAATAAATAATAACTTAATTATGATTAGAGGGGGCAATCATATGGTTCAACCTAGAGTAGCATTATAAGGAAGGAGCTATAATATACACAATTTTGTTGCATTTACATAAATCTAACTTGTGATAGGCAAAACTCAGTATATTTGTTGATACAAGTTGTTCCCATAATGATAGTTACGTATGGGGTTTGAGACACGGATTCAACTTGGTTTGGACCTAGGTAAGGCATGACTTGTTGGTGCAATTATGCTACTAAGTAGTCAGATATGACATGGTTATTGGGTTATTTTGATGTGTTCGATAAAGAATTTAAGGTAGATTTAACTTCTTTCTTTTTTTTTTTTTTTTGTGTACACATCAAGTGTATATAAATTTGATAAAGTGCACATATAGCTTGCAAAGCTCGTGACTCAATGAGGTTGAGCTATTATGGATGACAGTCAAGTTGTATGGTTTTGCTCAATTACTATAGATTTGTAATGAGGTGGACTTAGAGCTAATCGAAGAATAATGCTATGAAACATCTTAAAGATTAGAAATTCCTACCAAGGTGAACTCTTAAACAAGAAGCATAGAGAGGTTATTGGTTCGATGATTTGACATCTTGTAGCGAGGTGAGCTTGTAGGTGATCAATGAAATATGGCATAGAGCATCTGAGAGACTGAAAATTCCTAGCAAAGTGTACTCTAGGGAAGCCCTATAGGTGGTGGATTTTGTAGGTGAACAATGATGGATGACACATTGGAGTAAGCTTGAAGGCTAGCGGGTGGATAATAAAAATGTTAGATGGGAATGGAAATCAACATCAAGAAAGCCTTGAAGCTTAATAAATCAATTTAGCAACCTTTAGGGGCTTTCTTAAATCCAACATATCCTTTTGTTGTTATTTTATCTAACATAATCTGCAAATATTGTGTTAAAATCTTCCATCTGTCAACTTTGTTAATTGGTCGCTAAAGTAGCATCCATGTGACATGTTGCCAAGTCCATAAAATGAATATTAATATACTTATGTTGAATATTCATCCTATTAAATCCTCTCCCTCTTCATGCCCCCCCCCTCCACTACTCCACTACCACCTCTTCCATGATTCTCCCTCTCCAAAACCCATGACCACTTAGAGCTCCTCCATCGGCGTCTCTATCCATTTAGTGTAGCATCCCACTACCACGTCAGCACTTTCTTTCCTTTGTCCTAAAATATTACCTAAACAATTCCTCTAGTATCATCGTCAACATGCAATTCATTGCCCAGCCTCTTGCCTTCCTTACCACCTCCCACCCCTCCACCCCAACTTCCTCTATTAATCACTTAGGCAACACTATCCTCATCCTTGTTGGGATTATCACAATGAGAGGCAACATAGCATCACAGTGGAATTGTCAAAAAATTTGTGTGAACCTGCCTCCCTCACCGCTCCCACCCCTCCACCCCAACCTTTATTAACAACTTGGGCTACCCTCGTCCTTGTTAGGATTAGTACAATGAGAGGCAGCTCACCATCACAGTAGAATTGCCATTTTTTTGTGTGAACCCTAGCCATCAATGAAATTTCCCTATGATGTTAGGTCTATCTTAAAAAATAACAATAAATAAAATTACGAATAAATTCGTCATACCTTTGTGAGAAATGTAAACTAAATAGGATGCATACCCTCTATTTTATCCACATTGCATGATATCCAATCACAATAGGGGTGCTAATGCTTTTGTGGAGAATGAGGAGATATCGGTTTGATTAGCACCGACAACACATGGTCGACAGTAGTGACAAGAAAGAGAAGAGAGAGACAAGGATGATGACTAGGATTCTAATCTAATTAGAATTATGTCGTCTTATTTAGATCTCAACCTAAGCCACACATAAATAGGCTTTGAAATCTAATATTAGTTGTTGGATCTCAACTAATAGAATAGCTAATATCCCGTCCTTATTATTATTGTACTAATTAATTAATTAATTTTGGAAAATTATAAAATGGTCCTAAAACTTAGAAATTTTAGCATTCTTGTATTTTTTTTTAAAAAAAAATTACTTATAACTCTCAATTAATTATATAACTTTTGTAAAAAAAATTAAACTAAAATATATTTTAAATTAAAGTCTAATTAACTCTTAATTAATTCTCAATTTAACTGTTCAGATTTATACTGCAAATTAACTTTTAATTTAATTTCTATCTCAATTTAATAAAATAAATTGACACATAAAATTCAAATTAAATTTATCATTAATTACTATAATTAACTCTTATTAATTGAAATAGATAAATAACATTTCGTTATCCATCATTTCTTTCTCAAGTTACCTGCGTAGCATGCAAGCATGATTTGTGTAAGTGATTGAACTCTATGATTCCATATGAAGACTTTCTTCATTGCTTCAAGTCTGCACAAGTTGATTTGTCTTTAGTAAACACTTTAAGGACTATTTGCTATTCAAGAAGTGGTGGTTCTCTCAAAGCCTTTCTATTGCATGGTTAGCATGGTTACTATATATTACATTCTTCTTATTATTCCATTCACAACATGCTTCTAAGACTTGAATCAGTGTCTTATTAGGACACATCATCCAAGTGTTCATTCAATAAAACCATGATGAGTAAAGTGGTGGGACATTAGTATTCATGCAATTGTCTTGACATTAGCATGTCTATAGGTGTAAGATCATCTGTAATCATATAGAAAAAAATATCACACACACAAGTCATATTGAGAAGTTAACATCCTATTTTCAAGGTCACTATGACCATGAGCGTTTCAACAATATCACTACTTGCTTTAGGATCATCACATCAATATGAATTCATTTATCACTAAAGTCATGATATTATGTTCTTTTTTCACAATCCTCCAATCACATAAAGTCAACAAGATCGGTAATAAGAATAATTTCATGATTTAAACATGCAATTATAATTTACGGTGATCCTTTTTAAAATTTTGATTGTGTTTAAGGCACTGTTACTAATGATCTCTTCCTTTAGCCAGCAAAATGCCATCATTGCCAAGTTCTGTGGTTTAGAAATACCCCAACAAAGACAAATAATTAACTCCTTTAAAACCAAATTTGAGAAAATATTGGTCTATGATTTGCCCATGATCAAGGAACCCTGGGACCTATATGTCACTTTTATCAAATGCTAACTTGATCATGTATCTTGAGAACACAAGTATCAATACCAGGAAATTTCAAGCTCTGTATTTGGACCAGATTACAAGATCAACATTTTAGGCGCACTATTTATTTTCACTTATTTTCAAGGCTTGTGTTTTTGACTGCTGCTGCTATTT
Source organism: Boesenbergia rotunda (assembly GCA_024364735.1). NCBI lineage: Eukaryota > Viridiplantae > Streptophyta > Magnoliopsida > Zingiberales > Zingiberaceae > Boesenbergia > Boesenbergia rotunda. Next base: position 529,476 of record JAGFNQ010002750.1, on the reverse strand, counting down.
TTTATCTGGTACTTGAGGTTTCTGCTTATTAAGAGTTTCACGGTTGTCATATCAGGTGCTTGATTTTCCAGGAGGGGAGGTAATGTTTGTCCCTGAAATGAATTTTTTGCCAGGGTCTCCCAGTGAGCGAATTAACTGCTACCGTGTTCTCGATGACAATGGACAAACATTCACAAAGAGCAAATTCCAAGAGGTTTGAGTCCTTTGCATATCCTTTTTTTACTATACCAAAGAAAAGGAGTATTCAAATTTAAATACTTTAGCAGTCCACAAAAAGAAAATTAATTGTTATAATCTAATGTAACCAACTAATAGGTGTAGTTTGGTCTATCAGCTGAGCAAGGAAGATGCTGTGAAAATGTACACTGACATGGTCACTTTGCAAGTTATGGATACCATTTTCTATGAAGCTCAAAGACAAGGAAGAATTTCCTTTTATCTTACCTCAATTGGTGAGGAAGCTATTAATGTCGCATCAGCTGCTGCACTGAAAATAGATGATATCGTCTTTCCTCAAGTATAGAACCAAACTTACTGATTTTGTTTTACTCCTATTGTTGCTGGCATAAAATCTTAATCTGCCGTCTGTATGGAAAATAAATTACTTAATCTAGTACAGGGAGCCTGGTGTGCTTTTGTGGCGTGGCTTCACTCTTCAAGAGTTTGCCAATCAATGTTTTGGCAATAAACTAGACTATGGTAAAGGACGTCAAATGCCGATCCACTATGGGTCTAACCGTCTCAATTACTACACAGTGTCATCGCCTATTGCGTGAGGACTTATTTCCTATTTGAATGGGAAGACTTTTAGTGAAATCTGCTCACATATAGTGCTTTGCAGAACACAGATTCCTCATGCTGTTGGAGCTGCTTATTCACTTAAGATGGATGGCAAAAAGGCGTGCACTATCACATACTTTGGAGATGGTGGCACCAGTGAGGTATTAGAACAGGCTCATTTGAATCTACTGAATTCTCTTCGTAATCAATATCTATTGATGGTAAGATTTTTACATAGGGAGATTTCCATGCTGCTTTAAACTTTGGTGCTGTAATGGAGGTACCTGTCATCTTCTTTTGCCGCAACAATGGTTGGGCAATAAGCACCCCTACGGCAGAGCAATTCCGAAGTACAAACTTAACCTTATAATAATTTCCTCACAGCATCTCAAGCTTATATGCCTTTTTTTTTTGTTTGGAATGGAAGGTGATGGTGCTGTAGTTCGAGGACAGGCTTATGGAATTCATAGTATTCGCATTGACGGCAATGATGCTCTTGCTGTTTATAGTGCAGTTCATGCTGCTCGTGAAATGGCCATCCGTGAATCCAGGCCAATTTTAATTGAGGTACAGCTCAACTTTTATGTTGCAATACATCTGGCATCAGCTAATCTAGACATCAGTCATGCGAAATTTGATTTGTCTAAAATTAACAGGCACTCACGTACAGGGTGGGTCATCACTCTACATCAGATGACTCCACCAAATATCGTTCCACAGATGAGATAGAACACTGGAGAACCGCACGTGATCCAGTGTCAAAGTTCAGGAAATGGGTTGAAGGAAACGGTTGGTGGAGCGACGTTGCGGAAGAGGAGCATAGAAGCAATACAAGGAAGGAGGTATCAATCTGCAAACTACTTTACTAATTCACTCTTTTCCTATTTTCAGCAACATTTGCTACAATGTCACGTTGTTCATTTCAGTTATTGCGAGCTATTCAGATAGCAGAGAGAACTCCAAAGCCATCACTGAGCGAGCTATTCACCGACGTGTATGATCAAGTTCCTCGAAACCTGCAGGAGCAAGAGATAACTCTGCGAGAAACAATCAAGAAGAATCCTAATGATTATCCATCCGATGTACCTGTGTAACAAAATCATGTACCAGTATTACTCGCATTCTGGGATGCGACCAGGTCAGCAGTGGAGCATCTACCATTGTTAAGCTGGTGGTGAGTATTCGAAGCCAATGTACTGGCCCAAGAAAAAGTATTTATAAATAAGTTAAAATCAAAATATAAAAGAGAAATCAGTGTCTAAGATGACAAGAGACATTCACTCATCTTAACACTCCTGTTAATCTATTTCAGGACTAACACGGAGAAAATAAATTACGAGATTATTAATTTGGATAGTAACTAGTACGTAAGGTAGAATAGACATCTGATTTTGTTAGGATTTGACCTTTCAGATCTCATGGTGGCAATGTCTTATATGTTAATCATCCGTCCATTCCGAGGATAATTTACTCGCATAGTTTTTGTGTAAGATGAGCACCCGCTCAACCTGTTACGAAATCACTTGTTCAATATGATAAAAGATGATTCGTTCGCCTTCAGTGCTCTCGTCAACCTGTCTCAGGGTCAACACGGAGGAGGTAATTCACGGGGTTATTAATTCGGATATTGTAGCTAGCACGTGGGGAGGGCAGACACACTGACTTTGTTAGATTTTAACTTTCAAACTTTAATATAGTAATATTCACATATAATCATTAGTCTATCTCGTGAGAACATGAAATCACTTGTTCAAAAAAATACGATTAATGAGGTTTTTTCAACCTCGGACTATCGGCTCGGTTTCATGGAAGTTTTTCATCGGCCGCCAGGGTAAATCGGGAAGCGCTCGCAGTGGGTGGTCTAGAAGCCCAGCGTCAGCGTTCGCATCCCATTTGGAGGAAAATTTTTTACAAATATGTTATAGTTGAGGATCGAACCACGAATACCTAAGATAACAACTAGTCATCCTACCACCATAGCCCCCAAGGCCGAAATCACTTGTTCAACCGTATTGAGCTCGTTGTATGAAATATTCTCATCGTTAGGCTTAGTAGCACTCGCGGAGAGGGTCAAATTAATTTGACATTTTATCCTATTTTACATAAATTAGATTTTACACTCATTTTATTATAAATTAAAGAATCTTAGAGCACTATTAATCAGTAAATGATTAATAAGAAAAGAAAAAAGATACACGGTTAGCACATTAAATACGAAATTATGGGGTCATCCAAGATGGAACCAGAACTGGAATCCCCCCAGCCTACCAGCTATTCACGTAATTGCCACTGTCGTAAGCGAGGTTTGAACTAGCTAATGGAAGTCACTGGCCGGAGCGCCGCCTGCGTCGGCTGGAGCGGAAATGGCGAGGTCCGTCCGAGACCCGGAGGTTGCCGGATCCGACGTCAGGAAGTAGTCTACGCCACCGACGACGCCGCTTCCCACCCGCCACGCGTCTTCGGACTCGTCGAGCAGCGAGTGGGCCCCCTGCAGCATGCCGTGGCCAAGGCCGAAGCCGGCCATCTCCTCCGCCGCCCCGGCGCCTAGCCCGATCCCGAGACCCAGCCCCAGCCCGGGCAGGAGAGGCTCGTCCAGACGCATGAGTCCTGCGCCGCCGGCGAGCAGCGAGCCGTGGCCGGCAGGCAAATCCGAGGAGAGCCCCACTAAGCCAGCTAACGGGGGCGGCGGAAGCGATCGGCCTGGCCAGCAATCGGCGGGATTCCGCGAGGGACGGAAGCGCTTTCGGGAGGCCCCGCCGATGGGGACGTTGCGGAGCGCGCCGCCGAGCGTCCAGTAGCGACGGCAGGACTTGCAGAAGTGCCGGGGCTGCGACATGTTGTAGTTGTTGTAGTAACAAAACTTGGTGTCCCGCGACTCGCACCGAGGGCACTGCTCCCTTCCGCCTCCCGCCGCCGGCCGTGATTCCCCTGTACTCTCCATCCCCATCTCCCTCTCCTTTCAATCAACCAGCATCTTCCTTTCGATCTAATTAGCTTTCTTTAATATATCGATCGAACTTTGATAGGAGAGAAGAAGAAGAAGAGAAGTATATGCTATGTAGAAGGAAGAGGAGGCACCTAAGGCAGAGGACCGCGATCGAGGTGATGAAAAGCGGCTGTCTTTGGCTCCAAACTCTCGGCTCTTATGGTGTTTCCGTCCAATCCATCGCATCGATCGATCCTTCGGATGGCTCCAGCTCAATAATTGACGGCACGAGCAACAGACGCACATTTCTCTATCAGTGAATCAATGCGGCTGGCCTGCGTGCAGCAGAGCTGCAGGGGGGAGACAGTGGTGTTGTGGTGGGAGGAGCATCTGCCGAAGCGATGGCGAGTGGGCAGCATGCATGATTCTTGAAGAGGTTGCAGTATAGCAATTTGGCGGGTAGCATTTGGAATTTGGCTGACTCGATGGATCGATAGAGACTGAGGAGGAGGTAAGCGATCGAGCACCTGCCGCTGCATGCATGAAGACGAAATAGCAGTCTGACGGTGCAGCAACTCCGATACAGACGCCTGTCACTGTTAGCAGAACCTACAGTGTGGCAACAGTGCCGATGCAGTTTGGCCGTCGAAATATAGTTATGCAGACAACATGTGCTGCAATTGAACCCCTTCATGCTATGCTAAGTTGGTACGACGTTTTCTCATTTTTGAGGTGGCACAGGAAGATTCGTTCGTCTAAGTTTATTCTTTAATCCGATTAATATTGAAAAGATAAATTAAAAGGTTATTAGTCTGGATACTATAATTAATGCATGAGAGGACGAACATATTGATTTTAGTAAATATTCCGAAATGAATCGACGATGATGTCTAATGATCGGGGTTCTACTCACGTGGAAATCGCTGTAGCGGGGAGGAACTCAGTGTCCTATGATGTCAACACGAGCGTTAGGAGAATACGTCAGAGATTGTCCAGCGGAACCCACTCCGACGCTCAAATTAGAGTATTGAGGGAGAGTAAAGGCAGCAAGAAAGGAAATGTGTGTAGAGTTAAGAGAGCATCACCCCCTCACTGGAGGGGTTGGGCTACCTTTTTATATTGATGGCGGCAGACTTGGCGCGTTCTCTTGATCTGTGTCACGTCTCCATGACTCATGTCACGTCCTCCTCTTTTAGCGGTTACTGGAAAGCCTTTGAAATGGTCTGCGCTGTTATCACGCTTCGACCCGTTGCGATATTTAAGGGTTGTGATGACTCCTTATGATGGGGATGTGTATCCGTAGATCCGCAAAAAGAGGGGGGGGGGAGATTGTTACTTGGGCTCCGCCTCCCGAGGTGATCTCGGGGTTTTCCGGTTCGAGTGGGCGCTATAACTCCCGAGGGGCTCTCGGGCCTCAACCCCCCAGGGTGATCCCGGGGGGAGGGGGGGTCTGGCTGACCCTCCGGGGCATGCCCCCTAAGGGGGGGTCCTGAGGCCCGGGGAGGATGGTCACTTCGACCCATCGTGTCATGCCATGCAGCTTCTTCATCTCACGTGTCCGTCACGGGCTATTCAACCTCATCACAAGTCCCTCCCTTCAAGTCTGATCGAAGGAAGTGTGACTGACTGATCGGATTAGTGCGGAGATGAAGAAGCTGAGCTCCTGTGGGACTTTGTATCCATTGCTGCTCCTTCAGTAAGGGGTCCTCGGATTACAATCTTTGCCCTGAGTTCTGAGGAATCCCCTTTTTGGTTTCATCCTTCCCAAAAAGGCTTCTACGACTCTTGAGGTATTATAATGATACTTGTCTCTCTGTTATAAAGGCGCATGACGCTTTTTCTGATGGCAGCAAGGTACCTCCGTAAATGTCTCGTCGCCACGTGCTTCAGCGGCCCTCTCCACGAACTCTTACTGACGTGCACCACTGTAGCTGGCTTACGTCAAGCGACTATCCCTGGCGCGGCGGTTTCTCGCTTTCCATGTGCCTCTTCCCTATGGCGTTCAGGCAGGCAGCGTCCTGGGTATAAAGGGGGGAAGACGAGGACATTAGGTCCACCTACGACTTTGTGGCTGGGTGCACTTCACCTTCCTTTCTTCCCATAAGGCCTTTTTCGCCCGTAAGTAGTTTGTCCCTTTCTTGTCTCTTCCTTTAGGAACCATAGAAGGTTATCGAGCAGAGTGGTATGAGTTTGTCTCCTCGAGAGTGAGACCGGAGGCTCTACAGGCGGCCATCGAGGCCTACAGTATCCCGACCGAGATGGCGGTAGTTATCCCCAAGGTAAATAAGACGCCAGTGGAGCCTCCTGCAGGCATGTCGACTTTCTTCTTAGGACAGGTGGAGTTAGGACTCCGTTTCCCTATCCCCCTTTCTTCATGAATATAACCTCCTACTTTAATATACCACTCCACCAGATGACCCCTAATGCCTTCGCTCATATGGGGGGGCGTATATTATCTTCAAGCTTTTTGACCTCCCCCTGACGCCTCATCTTTTTCATTCCTTCTTTGTCCCGATCGATTCTAGGGGAGTCTTCAGCTTCTCGGCCCGATTGAGCCATGAGTTTTTAGGAGGGTTTCCCTCTTAGCACAAAGGGGGAAAGGAGAGGTTTTTCTTCATCCCACTATTTGCATTGTCCTTCAGTCCCCTTCGTTGGATAGAAGCTCTCCCCAATCCTCCCTATTTAGGGGAATTTCTTCAGAGTTCTGCTAATCGACGTGCTAGGAATGTACTTGCTGACATGGAGTTCAACGGCCCGGAGCTAGTGCAGAGTGAGGAGCTTATGTTCTGGGCGGGTCTTAGCCCCAAAGTGACCGAATTAACTCCAGCCTCGGTATGCTTGTCTTTTTGATTAATGCCTGTTAATTCTGACCGATGTTTCCTTGTTTGTCAATTGTAGAGGAAGTCATGTTCGCCAAGGTAATGAGCTGACTTATCAGGTGGGAGGAGGACAACAAGGCGACGCTGAATCCTCCCCCGGCCGTCCTTGAGGCACCACCTGCTCCCACCGAGTCCTTGGGGGGACTGCTGACTCGTTCTGTGGGACGGCTTCGCCCGAGAGGGTGGAAACCACTGTTACATCCCCGCCGGTTGCAAGCCGAGGGCCTTCAGATCAACAGATTGACCCTGTGGCGGATCTTCCCTCTGGAGGTGGCTCTCCGCGCCCCCCCCCCCCCCCCCACCAATTGTTGTCCGTCCCAAGGGGGTTAGCGAGGGTCTTCCCCTCCTATCACCCCTTCGGCAGTCCAACCCACTGGTCGGCAGAAGGGGCGACTCCCAAAGGACTTGGGTCATAGATGGAAAAAGCTGCGCTCTGCGGGCCCCGACGAGCTTCCCTCTGTGCCTGAGGAGGCGGTTGCTCCTTCCGAGGGGGGAGTGTATGTTCCTGTATCTTCTCTTGTTCCTTCATCCGCCACTCCGAAGACGGTCCACACAGCTCCTAGTTTTCCCCCGACCGACCCGGTCAAGGTCATGAAGGGCAAGGAGGTATTGCGTACCCAATACTGGATGAGACTTGACCGCCTAAAGAAGAAATTGGACGCAACATTGAAGGCATCCATGCAATCCTTCCCCCCAGTGCAGTTGAAGGAGGTTCCAACTGAGGGGGCCTTGTTTGAGGGGAGTTCTAGCTCCGAGGAGGGTGACTCCGACCCCTCCAGCCTGCCCCTGAAGCTCCTGTTGTCCAACGACTTCCTCCTCGCCGGGGTACACCGTCATCCGAGGGAAGGGTGAACACATCTAGGTCCATAGGAGGGGCACTCGTGCAAGTCTAGGCTGGACTGCTAACCACTCTCCGGGAGACCCTTCTGAAGATATAAGTTACTGTTGCATTGGATATTTTCTTGTATACTCTCTGACCTCTTGATGTCATGGCAGGCAGCCGAAGACTGCCTAACAGCCGGTCGAGATTTGTACTCCTGGCCTCGGGTTGAAGCTTTAATCCGTCGGGCCTTGCAAGCCGAAGCTACCGCTGATCACAAGCGTCGGGCAGGACTGATGCAGGCGGAGGTCAGCAGAGCTCTCCGTGCGAACGTAGAGCATCTGCGCACGGAGAGCTCTGCTGGGCCTTGTGCAGGACAGGGAGCTCGCCCTTCAAAATTCCCGGCACCGAGAACGCCTGACGTCCGAGAAAGCTATGGTCGTTACCAAGGACCTGCTCCAGGTGACACAAGAGAGGGACCAGCTTCAGATGAGAGAGAAGAAGTTGTCGGGTGACATCCGACTTATGGCCGTCTCGACTGAGAAATTGACCGCGCGTGTTCAATATCAGGCGCAACAACTGGGTCAGAAGGAGTCCGCCTTTCTAATGGCAACTGACTGTGCGTCTGTCCTGGAGGATGACCTGGCCCAGGCTCGATCGGAGGTCTGGGCCATGTCGGACAGACTCAGACAGGCTCTGGCCGATCACGATGAGATGTCAGCCGAGCGGGGACGGTTGAAGTGTGCCCTCGCAACTGTTGGGCTGAGCTCCACGCCCTTCGGGTTGCTGAAGCTTCTCACTCCCAGGAGACTGAAGCAGACTTCAAAGCAAAGTTCTTGGAGTCGACTGAATTTTGTTCTATCGTCGCCGACCAAGTAATGAAGCGTTTGCAGCAAGGCTTCCATGGGGCTATCGACCAGTTGAAGAAGGATCAGCTTCTACCTCCCCATGCTGACCCCCGTTTGTGAGCAACGGCTGAGTTAGAGAGGGGCTCCCCCCGAGGACCTGGAAATGTAGGACCGTATGTTTACCAGGAGCTGGCCCTTGCTGTAACAATTTTAATTAACATGATCATTTTACTTTTCTATTTTGCACATATTCTTAGACTTGATTCCACGTGTTGAGTGTCTTTGCCGCGAAGCCTTAGAGAAATCAAAGGGGTAGAAGTTTTTCCCGAGGTTGATCCTGGGTACGGATCTCCCGCGATAACCCTGCGAGCCCCAAGCACTGGCCCACATTTATTTCCCTGTTGGGCCCCTTTCAACCTTTTTTCCTTTGGGTGGAGGGTGGTTCTCGAACCGTCGTCTCTACCCCAAATGCAACGTTTTTGAATGGACTCATATAGAATTGTGGGTTCCTAGGCATGGTGAAGGCATGTTGACCGATGCGACATTTTAGAGTTGGCATCTGTTGCTATTTCCGAGCCACGCCTGCATTAAATGCGCGGAGAGGCAGAAGTCACTGTAAATAGGGGAAAGGGATGTACCATCTTCTATATTCATTCTGCCTTCTTCGCTTTTGCAGCGAGATGTCGGTGCCTTCTCCTCTACCCCTTTTTGTGGTCAGAGTCTTCGACACCGCTGGAGAGGGTAGCGGAGATGCAGTAGCGTTTTTGGTCAGGGGGCCCAGTGAAGGTTGAACTTCGTGCCACACACTCCTTGCCAAGGAACATGGCAGAGATGTTGTCCAGGTTCTCGCTGAAGATCCTGGCGGAGGTGGGACTTTGGGATTATCCCAGGAGTCCAGAATAGATGTTATATGGTCCGCTAGGGGCATAGCGGAGATGGCATAGCCTCATGGTCGCCTCCCCCTGGACGGCCCCGTCTGCCTCAAACGTAACCCTCTTTTCCCCAAGTTTTGGGGTGTTTGCAAGGGATGGTGAGGCAGCGTCACCGAGAGGGGAGCCTCTTCTGTTAAGGCAATTCTTCTTTACGTCTTGCCAGTATGCTGCTCCCCCTCTTCCTCCTTCTACACGCTGCCGCAGATTCATCTTCGCGGGAAGAACAGGTCGAGGTCTTCAGATGGGGTCGTGCTACCCATGTATTACCTCAGGCGTCCTCATCTGTTACCGACTACTTGGATGGAGTACCCAGAAGGTGGCCAAAGATTCAAGGATCACGTCGATAGACTCCCGCGCGTCGCATATTTGGGAGATAGTTCCAAGCCCAGCGACCCTACGGGAGCGACGCCGTAGAGAAGAAAGGCCCAAGTAGCAGAGCGCTTTCTCTCCCAAGATATTCCAATTGAATCTTAATAATTCTCTGAGATGTTGACCTCCATGTATTTTTCATATAAATAAAGTAAAATTTGTGTTACCTCATGTATGTATATGTCTGTGTTGCCTTAGTACTTTGACATCTCACTTGTTTTTTCCTTTGGTCGGGTAAGCCCCCTTACCATTGCTTCTGCAACGCCCACCTATCTCGGGCGTTCGAGATATCGCAGGGCATCATGGCTTGTGTCCTTGGTGGGGAGTCTATAGCAACCCGGACCAAGTCTAAGTACCCTTAGCATCGGCTGCCTCACGAGGTATTAGGGTTTTGGGTACTTGGTCGGCGTAACAACCTAGACCAAGCCTAAGTACCTCGGGCATCAGCTGCACCGCGGGGTATTAGAGTTTTTACCCTTGGTTGGATGTAACAACCCAGACCAAGTCTAAGTACCCCAAGTATCGGCTGCACCGCGAGGTATTAGGGTTTTGGGTACTTGGTCGAGTATAGCAACCCAGACAAAGCCTAAGTACCCCGAGCATCGGATGCACCGCGAGGTATTATGGTTTTGGGTATTTGGTCGGGCGTAGCAACCCAGACCAAGCCTAAGTGTCTTGGGCATCGGCAGTACCATGAGGCATTAGGGTTTTGAGTACTTGGTCGGGTGTAGCAACCCAGACCGAGCCTAAGTACCCCGGACATCGGCTGCACCGCGGGGTATTAGGGTTTTGGGTACTTGGTCGGGCGGAGCAACCCAGACCAAACCTAAGTACCCGGGGCATCGGCTGAACCGCGAGGTATTAGGATTATGAGTACTTGGTCGAGCGTAACAACCCAGACTAAGCCTAAGTACCCCGGGCATCGGCTGCACCGGGAGGTGTTAGAGTTTTTACCCTTGGTTGAATGTAACAATCCAGACCAAGACTAAATACCACAGGTATCGGCTGCACCGCGAGGTATTTGGGTTTTGGGTACTTGGTCGGGCATAGCAACCCAAACCAAGCCTAAGTACCCCGGGAATTGGCTGCACCTTGAGGTATTAGGGTTTTGGGTACTTAGTCGGGCGTAGCAACCCAGATCAAGCGTAAGTGCCCCGGGCATCGCCAGTACCACGAGGCATTAGAGTTTTGAGTACTTGGTTGGGCGTAGCAACCCAAACCGAGCCTAAGTACCCCGGGCATCAACTGCACCGCGGGGTATTAGAGTTTTAGGTACTTGGTCGGGCGTAGCAACCCAGACCAAGCTTAAGTACCCCGGGCATTGGCTGCACCGCGGGACATTAGGGTTTATATTCTTGGTTGGTCGTAGCTGCCCGGACCAAGCCTAAGTACCCCGGGCATCCGCAGTACCACGAGACATTAGTGTTTTGAGTACTTGGTCGGGCGTAGCAACCCAAACAAAGCCTAAGTACCCCGGGCATCAGCTGTACCGCGGAGCATTAGGGTTTATATTCTTGGTTGGGCGTAGCTGCCCGGACCAAGCCTAAGTACCCCGGACATCCGCAGTACCACGAGGCATTAGAGTTTTGGGTACTTGGTCGGGCGTAGCAACCCAAACCAAGTCTAAGTACCCCGAGCATCAGCTGCACCACGGAGCATTAGGGTTTATATTCTTGGTTGAGCGTAGCTGCCCAGACCAAGCCTAAGTACCCTGGGCATTCGCAGTACCACGAGGCATTAGGGATTTGGGTACTTGGTCGGGCGTAGCAACCCAGACCAAGCCTAAGCACCCCGGGCATCGGCTGCACCGTGGGACATTAGGGTTTATTTTCTTGGTTGGGCGTAGCTGTCCGGACCAAGCCTAAGTACCATGGGCATCCGCAGTTCCACGAGGCATTAGGATTTTGGGTACTTAGTCGAGCATAGCAACCCAGACCAAGCCTAAGTACCCCGGGCATCGACTGCACCGCAGGGTATTAGGGTTTTTGGTACTTGGTCGGGCATAGCAACCCAGGCCAAGCCTAAGTATCTCAGGCATCACCCGCACCGCGGGGCATTATATTCTTGGTTGGGCGTAGCTTCTCGGACCAAGCCTAAGTACCCCGGGCATCCGCAGTACCACAAGACATTAGGGTTTTGGGTACTTGGTCGGGCGTAGCAACCCAGACCGAGCCTAAGTACCCCGGGCATCAACTGCACCATGGGGTATTAGGGTTTTGAGTACATGGTCGGGCGTAGCAACCCAGACCAAGCCTAAGTACCCCGGGCATCAGCTGCACCGCGAAGTATTAGGGTTTTGAGTACTTGGTCGGGCGTAGCAACCCAGACCAAGCCTAAGTACCCCGGGCATCGGCTGCTCTGCAAGGCATTAGGGTTTATATTCTTGGTTGGGCGTAGTTGCCCGGACCAAGCCTAAGATTCCCGGGCATCCGCAGTACCACGAGACATTAGGGTTTTGAGTACTTCTGTAGTGCGTGGGTAGTTTGAAGAAGACATCTTCCTTTATTCCTTGAATTTGCTGCAAGGCAGCAAAAATATACAGAAGGACACACAATATATAATGTAGATCTTATCGGGACCGGAAAGGCCAGAAACAACGGCCTGACTCGGACCTCCCGAGCTTCTGATCCTTCTCTCTTTGCGCATGACCTACTCCTTTAGCTAGTCTTCGAGACCCCTTGGGTTCTTCCGTGACTCTGTTCTGACTTCCCCGCTATAGCACTGTCGAGACACCAGCTGGTCTCCTTTGACTTCAACCACTCGATCACCTACGGGGAATTTTATCTTCTGGTGGTAGACAGAGACCACCGCTTGGAAAACACTGAGCGCTGGGTGACCTAGGATAGCGTTGTAGGAAGAGGGAGTGTTTACGATCAAGAAGGGAGTCTTCCTGGTCCTTTCCAGCCTGTCGTTGCCTAAGGAGAGTGATAGGGTGATTTGCCCCACCGGCTGTACTTGATACCTCGTGAAACCGAACAGTGGGGTTGAGACCGGGAGCAATTCATCTTCATCGATCTGCATCTAGTCTAAAGCCACCTTATACAAGATGTTCACGGAACTCCCCGTGTCCACAAAGATGCGCTTAACCTCGTAGTTAGCAATACGAGCTATGATCACTAAGGCGTCTTCATGGGGAGCTTCCACTTCTTCCAAGTCGGTTGGTTCAAAAGATATTGTAGGGCCTGGTTCCTGATTCCGGCTGGTTCCAATGGAGTAATTTTTTAGTCGCCAGGTATGAGACTTCCTTGCCCTGTTGAGTCCCCACCAATAGGTCCTCCGGAAATGAATCCCACATGCCCGGAGGGCGGGCCGCTCATAAGAGCCTTGCCCTTTTGAGGATCTCTTTCCAAGGAGAGTGATCTTCGGGGCGCGGGCCCCCGACTCCTTCCTCATGATCGTGATCGAGACTGATGTCGGACCTCGCTTTTCCCCGCCTATTGCTGCCGAGGGGAGAAACTTCGCCGTGGGGATCTTCAACGATAACCTGATTTATTCCACTTTCTCCGCGTCCTAGTGTCCGCCTCATCGCTAAATTTTTTTCTTCAAGGCATGACACTCCTCGGTGGAGTGTGTCGAGCTGTCGTGATAACCGCAATACTTTGGTGATGGCTCTGGCTGTTCGGTATCTACTGTCTCAACCAGCTGCCACCTCCCAACCCACTGGTCCTTCCCGGAGTGCAGGTCTTTCCCTTGAGCTGGGGTTGGGGGCTCCCTCCTATCTGACCGGGGAACTGCCGGAGGGGGGATTCCAACTGGTTCCTTGCGGCGGGCGTATTGTACTTCTTCCACGTTAACATGATTGACGGAGCATCCCAGCAAATCATCAAAACTAGCGGGGGCCTTTTCACCAAGGATCGGAAGAAGTCCCCTTCAGCGAGCCCTTGGGTGCAGGCACTGACAAGTATTTCCAATGTTGCGCTGGGCACATCTTGCGTCACCCTGTTGAACCTTTGGATGTACTCCTTGAGCGACTCCTTAGGTTTATGCTTAAGGGTGAATAGATTAAGTGTCATCTTCTGGTAGCGACGGCTGCTAGCGAAATGGTGGAGGAAGGTGGTTCTAAACTCCATGAAGGAGTTGATAGAACCTTGCGGCAGTCTCTGGAACCACCGTTGGGATGCTCCGGACAGGGTGTTTAGGAACACCCGGCACTTGACCCCATCAGTATACTGGTGCAGGAGTGTCGCGTTCTCGAATTTGCAAACACGATCCTCCGGATCCGTCTTCCCGTCATAATCGGGGATCCCCGGTCCACGGAACTGCTTCGGCATGGGGTCTTCCACAATCTCAGAGGAGAAAGGAGTAGAGAGAACCTTATTAGAGGCCTTAGGTTCCTCCCTCTTTTCTTGTTCTTCTCTGTGCCTCTGCGCACTGGAGACCACTGAGTGGGCCTTCTCGATATCTCCTGGAGACTCCCTCGGAGAGCCTGGAGCTGCTCCTTCCCGTTGTCCCACCGGAGTGACGGATCTTCGTGAGTGCAAGATGGAGGCTCTGGGGATCTCCTCCCGCGCAGGCATCCCCTGTTGCGAGGCAGCCTGTTTGACTTGGTGTTGTTTAAACGCTTCCTTGATAGTGTCGGCCTCCAAGCGATCGAGTTCCTCTCTTGTAAGGATGATGGGTTGTCCCTTTCCGATCTTGTCATCGGTGCTCCTTCAGGTGCTTTCCTAGTTTCCCACAGACGACGCCAAATTTATTCTAGAAGGAATCGACGACGATGTCCAGTCACCGGGGTTCTACCCACGTGGAAGTCGCTGTGGTGGGGAGGAACTTAGTGCCCTGCGATGTCAACACGAGCGTTAGGGGAACACGCCGAAGATTGTCTGGCGGAGCCCACTCCGACGCTCAAGTTAGTGTATTGAGGGAGAGTAAAGGCAGCAAGAAAGGAAATGTGTGTAGAGTTAAGAGAGCATCACCCCCTGCCGGAAGGGTTGGACTACCTTTTTATACTGATGGCGACAGACTTGGCGCGTTCCCTTGATCTGTGTCACGTCTCCATGACTCATGCCACGTCCTCCTCCTCTTTCGGCAGTTACTGGATAGCCTTTGAAACGGTCTGCACCGTTATCACGCTTTGACCCGTTGCGACATTTAAGGGTCATGATGACTCCTTATGACGGGGATGTGTATCCATAGATCCGCAAAAAGAGGGGGGAGGGGAGATTGCTACTTGGTCGCTCGTTAGTTAGGCTCCGCCTCCCGAGGTGATCTCGGGGTCTTCCAGTTCGAGTGGGCACTATAACTCTCGAGGGGCTCTCAGGCCTCAACCTCCCAGGGTGATCCCGGGAGGGGTCTTCTGACTGACCCTCCAAGGCGTGCCCCCTGAGGGGGATCATGAGGTCCGGGTAGGAGGGTCACTTCGACCTATCGTGTCATGTCACGCGACTTCTTTATCTCACGTATCCGTCACGGGCTATTCAACCACATCAGTAAATTTTGATTATCAAATCTCAAAATGATATTACATATATATTAATCATCAATGTATCCATGAGGAGTTGAGAGTCATTTGCTTTAGAATTTATTGGATGGCTAATGAAAGATAAATTATCTTCAAAATTAATCATTCTTGGATTAAAAAATAACAAACTTAATTGGATGGCCATGGATGTGTTTAATTTGCAGATTCAGATGGGAATGGACAAAGATATCAATAAATATTTGGTGGATTTATGGTGATTAACGTTTAACTGTCTCCTGTCGGTCGGTCAATATCGAAGCCAACGTTAAATTACAACAGTGCGACTCCATGTTACTCTAGCTTTGAGTTCCACTGAAAATAGCGATTGATCTAAGAACCCGGATTGATAGGTTATTTGATTGCGAAAGCTTCTTATTTTATTATGATGATCGATAAAAATTTTTTATAAAATCAAATCGATAACTTCCTACTAAATAAAAATGATCTAAATAATATAATCCGATAATCAAAACCCCGGCCTTGAAAATGACTCAAAAAGGCAATATACAATAAAGTATATGCAAACAGGAATGCATGTTTTACATATTAGAAAACGAATAGGAAAAATTTTAGAAAACAGTATACATTTATATACAGATTTTTGAGGAAAAGAGAATGAGATGTGAAACTCCTCATTTGATAATGAGAGGCAAGTACCAGATCACTGATCAAATGAAACACAGGCGGCTCATACATTTCATTTCCATTACAGAAGTTCCAAAACACTATAAAAAAACAACACAAGTTTGATAAATAAAGCAAATGTTTGATGTTTTATGATTCATATTAGTCTAGTGCCAATCTAGGAAGAGAACTTCATCCATACTTCAAACTATCAGTCTTCCTGGTGAATTCGCCAATACATAAAACGCATTGTGGCAGTGGATGTGGGACTTGGAAGAATAAATATCGCCTCACTCTAAGTCACAGAAGGTTCTAACTGTTTAAGATGGAGCACCGAGATACGAAGCTAATCTGAGGATATCACTGAAGACTCCTCCTGCAGTGACTTCAGCACCAGCACCAGGGCCACGGACGATCAGTGTCTGGTCGCTGTACCTTGTGGTGGTAAAAGCTATAATATTATCGGATCCAGATAGCTGTGCAAATGCGTGTTCCCTCTTGTATCTTCTCAACTCTACAAAACCTCTCTCGTTAACAACATCAACAATACCAACATAGCGCAACACCTGCAGAATATAGATGAAGATGAGCTAATGTGTCCGCTCACTAATGAAGTGTTTCACAAAAGAACAAGTAGAAGTAAATGGATGGATTAGTTTACTTACCTCGCCTGCAGCTTCAGCATCTTGTCTTTCCTTTGAAAATTCTGAATCGAAGTTGGGGAGTTGCTGCATGAATTCCTCTGACGAAGAACAAGCCTAAAAATGTACAAGATAGATAGTAATTATGTTGGGCAAGTACGAATCATTGATCATCATTTTTGCAACGTTATTAGTTTCTTACTCTTAGAGATTCTGGAACAAGACTCCGGACAGGAATGTCAGAAAGCTCAAGCTTTAGACCTGATTCCCTTGCAAGGATTATCACCTTCCAAAATAAAAAAGAAACAGACTCTAAGATAAAATGACTGACAAAACCAAACCAAAAAAACTGAAGTAAACACATTGAATTGATTGCAGATACTAGTAGAAACCAAACATTCTTCATAACAAATATCAGCAAAGAAAAGGAATCATGCATTCACCTTTCTAGCGACATCTGTTCCAGATAGATCATCTCTTGGATCAGGTTCAGTAAATCCAGCTTCCTTCGCTTCAGATACAACTTCACTAAAAACCCGAGATCCTTCAAAGTTATTAAAAATATAACTCAAAGTACCACTGCAAAAAACCACCAAACAAGAAAACCACAGGAGTCAATGACATAGGCTGGGCAAAATCAAAACAAAGAAATGCAATCCAAGAGATTATAAAACTCCTCTTCAAATGTTATGCCATGTTAGTGTCTCTAGTTACAGTACCTGAATATGCCCTCAATATGCAAAATTTTATCACCAGTTTCAAGTAGTCCCCGCAAAGTGCTGATGATTGGGAGTCCAGCACCTACTGTTGCTTCATAGAAGTAATGAGTGTAGGATAGACGCTGTAGTGTCCTTAGTTTTAGATACTGCAAGATGTATGTCAATATTATTGGTGAATGCCTCGGAAGCATATGTGAACTGAAGGCATAATGATAAAGCCTTAACCATCAGAGGCCAATTAAAAGTTCAACCACAAGGAGGCCAATTAAAAGTTCGACCACAAGCAAATCATTAAACCAATCAAAAACAAGATATTTACATCATTATACTCTGACATCCAATGACAAGACTGGAAGCTATTCATACGGTGGTCCTAATTGGAGACTCAGTTTCAACTACATGGTTCAGAAAGAATTGAATATATTTCTAAGTGTGTACGCTTGCATGGGTGTACCTACAACATGCACAACAGAAGGCAATACAATTGCAGCATGTCACATCGTCTCTAAAGGGAAATTTTTCAAAGGTTTCAATAACTAATACATAAGCTAGTCAAGCAATGTTAAATTATCATTAGTTCAATATAAAAAGTGAATACAATTAATATAAAAAACCCAAATTCCACTCACAGGGAATGGAAGACTTACACTTGCTCATCATACCTAGTAAATTCAATTTGAAATTCACTGATTCAAATATGCATTGTCTTCTTTAGGAAACTGAATTATGCATGTGGCATTTACCATTTCAAAATTACTAGCAAACAAACAAATTCAGAAACCTTTAATAAGGATTAGTCTCTTCCAAGCCACTAAACCTTCAATAAGGGTTGCTCTCTTCCAAGCCACTAAACCATCAATCATTCCTAAGCTTCAGAAAATTTAGTATAGAAATGTCCAACTCCAGAATTTGAAGTGTTAGGAGTATATTGAAGGTAAAAAAATCATACATCTGCATAAATATGAAAGTAGCAGTATACATTATTACATTATAATATCTGCAGTTCCTAGCCAGTTAGTATTTAGCCATTATGTTTTAAGGTTCCAATTTGAGTTGCAGCTGTGGTTCTTCCCTCAAGTAAAAGTGTGAAAATAACATGCAGGAGTGAATAATTAACAAAACGACAAAATAATTATTTGGATGCCAAAGAAAAACTTCCCAAGACAAAATTGTAAAAAAAAAAAAGTAAGTTAAATCTGTCAAAACAGAATGGTTACCCGATCAAGTGGTCCTGAGTTTGCCTTTTTGTTAGGAGTGATGACATGGATGCCTTTACGCAACCAATCATAGTAGTGGTTTGCAACATTTGTATCTGCCGTACAGTCTACCAAAACTGTATTTGGGAAAAAGTGATTTTCATGCACATGCGTTGCAAATTTGTCCAAGTCAGCTACTTCAGCCTTTTCCTTTTGTACTTCTCGCCAATTACTCAAGTCGATTCCTCTGCATCAAAGTTAGGGGATGTGTTAAACATGGCAATGGACGGAAAAAAAGCCTGAATTCTAGACTGTAGCTCCAAAGTCATTGCAATGCTTTGGTTCATACAATGGATGAATGCAATCCACTTGATAAAAATGATACAAATACAAACTGAACCAAGATGACAGGAGTTGATCCTACACGGTATGAGTAAAATAGTAGCTTCCACTTGAAACAGCAAATTTCCAACCAATTCAAGTACTTAAATCTCTTGGAATTAGTATTGGACTATGTACCAACCAACCCACTTAACTCTCTGGGCTATCCGGCCTTTAGTTGGATCAGCAAATTACAGTAGAAGGTAAGGTAAGACTAAGCTCTCTCTTCAAAGTTGCACTTTTTTTTCCTTAGCATCATGGAAGGAAATGCTTGAGATAATTTAGATTTTAAAAAAATAGATCAATAGTCATTTCTTGAAGTTCTCCATGAGCTACTTCCTCTCAAAGATCATAGTTCATCTCACACTTCCTTATTTTATACACCATCTACTGCTTTTTCAGAAAGATCACATTTGGTTTTGACTATTCTCATTCACATGAAAGCAAAATTTATCAACTATTTCCTCTTGGTTAATTGAAACATGATTATGGAAATTGTACTGCCAAAAAACGTATACAGAAGAGTGAAAACCCTGGGCCTTAGCTCTATCAGCAAGTTGTAAAATGTTCCAAGTGTTCACTATAACCTACAATTCTAGACAAAGATTTGGCCCACAGAAATTTACTCCAAAGCATTGTCAAACCAAAGGAGAGGAAAATATTCTCAAAGAAAAAAATGTCTCCTCAAGAGAAAGACTCCGCCCTCAACAACCTGCTTATGGAAAGTCAGAGACAACCTTGCATCAAAAGGTACTGGGTTTGTGGACGAATTTGTTTCACTTGGGAAAAACAAAAGTAATTGAAATACAGGCGAGTGCCTTTTGCAGACTGCTCAACAAATAAAATGCCAGGTCCCCTTTAACAGATGAGGTTTGAACTGAAGCATGTGGTGTCAAATTTTCCCCAAGAGGAATATACCTACATAACCAAGTGGAACAATAAAACAGATACCTTAAGGTTTATACATGGATTTTCTGCAACATCAGCACTTAAATTCTTGAATCACACTGAAAGATTGATGCTCCCACTACAAAAGATTACTAGCTAGGCTGTTTCAACTCCCACTGATTCTCAAATTATCTACTTGCACACAGTTAATTTTACAATAGAAGTGAGGCATAACGACACACCACCATTTTTTTTTTCAAAACCTCAAAATCCTTGCCATTATCGTTATCTATCTATTAGTTAATCATTTCATACTAAGTTAAATTGTGCGTTAGATCGTATTAAGGTGAAGCTACCTAAGATGCTGAAGTATTAAACTTGTACTAGGTGTAATACAACAAATATATCTGGAAATTCCTACCAACCTATTAACTTAATGTACATATGTTCCTAAGTATAGCCGACCCCACCTAGTGGGATAAGGCTTGGTTGTTGTTATTGTTGTTACATATGTTCCTAAGAGGCAATTAATTATGCAACTACAATGAGAAATTTGGATTTGTTTTCCTCCTTTTTTCCAGTGCATTAAGTCAAATACATTATAGTAATTTTCAATATATGATTACAGCAAACAGTTTTCTATTCATTAAAAAGAATTCATTGATTTGCCTATCAAGTAGATAGTTAAAAGAAACCAATATGCCTCATAGGTCGATTAGCTGTGACATTTACTATCCCAGCTCGAAATAAAAACTACTGAACATACAGAAAGCATGAGTTTGTAACTTACGTATCACTCAAAACCATTTTACTGGAGCCAGTGATTCCCATAACACGCAGATCAATGTTAAATTTTTCCTTGAGAGTTGCTGTCTGCAAGAGTGCAAGTGTAACATTTCATTATATTGAGGCCCTATTCAATTCATAAGCTCTGGCAACAAATCTATGAGACTATGACCAACAACTAGATCAATTGAACAAAGAGCGCAGCAACACATGCATTTATTTTCATTGGCGATGATAACTGAGCTGGTGGGTCATCAAGGATCTTCCATAAGGCAATTGAATCAGACCTGAAGTAGTTGGGTCATTTGTTCAAAACTTAAACTGAAGCCAGAACCATTTTTGTGAAAGAGAGAGGACAAAATTTGATTGGGTCGTGCCATGGCAATATGAATCACCAAATGACTACCAGATAAATAACAGACAGGTAAACAATAATTGTAACAGTTTGAACAGTCCATTAAAAGATATTGAACATTAAAACTATTTATTCTTATTATTTAAAGAAGTTGTCAATAATATATTATTTAAGTTGTCGGAAATTTGACAATGAATCAAGGACCTGATCCCTAAGCTGATCAAGCAGTGTTCCTCCAATTAAACCTGGCCCAATGATCCCCACAGCTAAGGTTGTTTTTGAAAGGTAGAATCGTGAGTGAGCAGCTCGCAGAGCTCGAACACAATCTTCTTGTTTCAGCACCACAGTTATGTTGTATTCACTGCAACCTTGAGCAATAGCTCGCACATTTATGCTAGCCTGGAATCAAAATCAATATGCATTCTCAGAAAAAAGATAATCCAGTATGCCCAGTAACAATATTGTCAGAAATAAGAAACTCTAGTATGCCAACTGATCATCTGATTACTATACCAACAAAAACAGCATCAATAACAGTAAAAGTAATACCTTCGCTAATGCATCAAAAAGAGTAGCGCTGACTCCTGGGGTGCTAGCCATTTTTTGGCCAACAGCAGCCAAAATGCTACATTTGGGAATGACCTCAACCTGCAGTAAATAGCAGAGTAGAAGAAGAAATGCAAACTAGAACTCAACAGTCAATAGACAAAAAATAAAGTGACCACTACCATGAATTATTGAGCGTATGGGGGAAATGACAGAAATGCTTTCATGTTTCATGACAAATCCTCATCTTTTGCTTATATGTAAACATAGCCTTGAAGAACCAATATGTCATGACAAATAAAACACACCAGCATATTGCAGATAGATTTGATAGAAAGAAACAAATGTGATCATTTGAATTATATAAAAGCAAACATAAACCATGATCAAGATGCATTGGGAACCTTATATTCCTGCTAATGCACAATGCAAGTTCTGTGGACATCAATCAATGCTATCCTATCCCTAAAGCAATTACGGCTGATTCAAACAAGAACCACCCACGTCATGGATGAGAATAACTTTACCATGAGTCCACGACACATAATCATGAAGAAAGATACACTTAAATGAAAGGCTAAATCAAACATCAGTGAGAAGACTAAGATTTAGTATATCAAGCTTTCCCATTCAAACAAAATATCTAAGAAGATTGAGGAAAGCGCTAGACAAGAAAACGAAAAACATTATGTGACTAGTTAAAAGGGTGTCACAAAGTCCATAAATCTGGCCTTCAGAAAAAGTAGCCACTGACAGAAGTTGGAATTCAGTATCAAAGTTTATTTATTTAAAAAGAAAAACAGATAGAGACCTTGAGTAATATCATCAGATACTAGCATTCTAAAATTTAAAACTTTAACGATCAAACTAGCTACAAAAATTGCATGAAGAAGGAAACTGAGAACAATAACATACAGAAAACAAGAACAATATGGTACATGCAAAAGAAAGAACAATATGGTACATGCTAGCACCTAAGGCTAGTTAGATACACTACGTGACAACCTTGCTTTATTATTTACCATGCAAAATGCTTTCTTATCTACTGAATAGTAATACCACACAAGATGGTCAAGTGGTATCATAAACTGACTAAAGAGCACCATATGACAGGCTGTTATTCGTGTTCACAGGTTAGTTCAAGCTTTGAGCCCAACAAAGTAATAACACTAGTCTGGCAAAGACAGATTATTTTCAAATTTGGTCAAGCTGGTTTATTTGGGTGTATATGTCCATGTAAATGTACACTACTTGAGTTGGAAATTATGATTGAGCCAAACCAATTTCAGATTGGGTCAGAAAGGAGATGACTGAAAAGCAGACAACCAAATTTTCTTGAAGTGAGAAACTGAGTCAGGTTCAATTTTCAGGTATATTAAACACTGTTAGATTCAAAATATCAAATGTTATTTACAATTAAAACACAACTACAGGGATCATTAGCATTTGACATATATTCTTGCCAAATTTATATGACGAGCTAAGGTGTAGGAAGGTTTTTCTTTCTTTCTTTTTTCCTTGTCTTTATTTTTTTTATTTATTTTTAAAACACTTAGTCCAGGACATCTAAACCCCACACTATCATGAGCAAAAATTATGATACGGAGCATTTCATTTATGTCTCTGCCAATAATAATGTCAAATACCTTAGAAAGCCTTCCTGCCTCTAAAGCTTGGCGGAATCTAGTGTGTAAGGCAGCAGAAACTGCTTTTACTTCATTTTCTGGGACAGCAAAGCAAACAGAGTGCTCACTGCTAGCCTGCAAGTAAATTAACAATTTAGATATAACTGGGAAAAAAACTATAAGCTTATAGTATAACTTGGATAAACCTGAGAGATCATGATAACATTAGCTCCAACATCCTTCACAGTAGCAAAGATTGCACTAGCTGTACCAGGAACACCAGCCATTCCAGTTCTGCAGAATATCAAACTTAAGAATCAGACACCAATTAATTAAACAGTAGAGAATTAAGGAAAATGCACTATTAATCAACTTACCCTTCGACATTAACAAGTGCTAGGTTATCTATAGTAGCAAATGCTTTGACAACAGTCTCCAAGCTTTTTTTGTCACCATTTTCATTAACAGGCACCTGACAAATTCTTGTCCCAGGAGAAGATAGATTAAAAATATTTCTGATCAATATAGGTATGCTATGTTTCATCACTGGAATGATAGTGCGTGGATGTAGAACATTTGCCCCAAAGTATGACTGCAAACAAATTCACAATTCTAAATCGCTGAGCAATGTAATCCACAGTAGTAATATAAGTAATTAACTAACACTCACCATTTCCCAAGCCTCTTGATAAGATAATGTCCTCAGTATCACAGCTTCACTAACTGCAAATTCAAAAAAGTTTGTGAACAACAATATCTCCTTGTTATTTGATATATTATCACCAGAAAGTGTATTCTAATCTAAGCGGTTGTCAGGTTTGGAAAGAATATAACTGAATGAATAGGTCTCCTACCCTAATAGTCTGAGTTTGTAGGATAAGGAGTCGATCAATCAATTTAACCATATTACTAGGCAACATTTAAAATCACAAGCCGTGGCAGAGTTTCATTCTTTCATTGAAATGATACAATTTTATACTGTATTATGTTAGTATATTTTTGAGACTTCTAATTATGATGGTTCATATTTGAGCTAATAAATTGAGTTGATTGGTTAGTTTTGTTTGAATATAATTATAATACATAATTTATAATCATTTAATAAAATTTAATTTAATCTGATTTATAATCAAATTAAATCTGATTTGATAAATAATTTATTATCATATTTTATCCGATTTATAATTATATAAGATAAAGGACAACCTGGTGCATGAAGCTCCCGCCATGCGGGGTCCTAGGGAAGGGTTTATTGTACGCAGCCTTATCCTACTTTGTAAGAGGTTGTTTCCAAGACTCGAACCCTTGACCTTTTTGGTCACAAGCGGCAACTTTACCATTGTGTCAAGGCTCCCCTTCTATATAAGATAAAAGATATAATTTATGCAAATTATACCAATAACAACAACAACCACCCAGCTTTATCTCATTAGGTGAGGTCGGCTAATTTATGCAAATTATAAATAAGAAATAATTACATATGATGTAATTTATATAACATATACAAGACATAAATTATATAGTTAACTTATATAATTTACATAATTATATAAAAATACAATTTAGATATATGCTATAAATTAAAATAAAGATATAATTAATTCAGAAAGGATATATAATTAAATATTACAACAACAACAACCAAGTCTTATCTCACTAGGTGGGGTCAGCTATATGAATCTTTTTGCGTCATTGGGCTCTGTCCTCTATTACATCATTATCTATATTTAAATAAATTTTATCTTATTTTATTGTTGCAAACTAAATCATTTTTTGGCTTCCTCTTCCTCGTTTGATGTATGCATTTGTCATAGTTTCACATCACCTAATTGAGGCATTTATTGGCCATCTAAGCTCATGTTCATATCATCTTAAACATGTCTCTCAAAGTTTTTCCTCAATAAATGCAACTCTGACTTTCTCTTCAATGCTTTCATTCCTTATTCTATCTATCCTCGTATGTCGACACATCTACCTTAACATCCTCATCTTTGCAACTTTTATCTTCTGCTCATATGCCCGAGTCATAGCCCAACATTCAACGTCATATAACATGGTAGGACTAACTGCCGTTTTGTAGAATTTCCCTTTAAGTTTTAGAGATACTTTACAATTAAATAAAACACTTGACGCTAACCTTTATTTCAACCATTCTGCTTGTATTCTATGTAAGACATCTTTCTCAATCCCTCCATTTTGCAAACATGATCCTAAATACTTAAAACTCTCAGTTCCAGACAACTCGTTATCTCCTATCTTAACAATCATCTCACGTCTAATATTGCTAAACTTAAATTTCATATATTTTATTTTTAATCTACTAAGCCTAAAACCTTTCACTTCTAGTGTTTCCCACTAAGATTCTAATTTAGCATTTACTCTTTCACGTGTCTCGTTTATCAAAACAATATCATCTGCAAACAACATGCACCATGGTATTGTATCTTGGATGTGTCTGTGAGCTCATCTATGATTAGTGAAAAGTCTTCATTCTAGTCGTCACATCCTTATATATATATATATATGCAACGCTAACACCTTTCTTTTCTAGAATTCTCCATATAATTTCTTTTAGGACCTTATCATAAGTTTTTTCTATGTTAATGAATACCATGTGTAGATCTTACTTTTGCTCCGTATACTTTTTTGTCTGAGAAGATGTATAGTTTCTATTGTCGACCTTCCAGACATTAATCCAAATTAATTTTCAATCACCGTGGTATCCGTCCTTAATCTTTTTTCTATTACTATTTTCCAAAGTTTCATGATATGACTCATTAATTTAATACTTGTATAGTTTGCACAATTTGTAAGTCTCTTTTGTTCTTATATAAGGGAACTAGAGTACTTACCATCCATTAATTAGGTATTTTTTTTGTTTTTAATATCACATTAAATAATTTTGTAAAACATTCAACATCTTGTTTCTCTAAACACTTCCCTACCTCTATTGGAATATCATCTGGTCTCCATTTTGCATCTCTTTCAAAACTTTTATACTTCTAAAGTTTGAAATCTACGATAAAAATTTAAATTTCTATACTCCTTTAACCTACTTAAATTGCCTAAGTTAAGTTGTTCTCCTAAACCTTCATTAAAAAACTGATGAAAATATATCTTCCACCGCTCTTTTATTTTTCCATTATTTACTAATACTCTATTGTATTCATCTTTATTACATCTTATGTGGCTAAGATATCTTGTTTTTCACTCTCACTTTAGCTATTATATAAATGTCTCTTTCCCTTTTTTTATATCCAAGTTTTGATATAATTGTTGAAAATTTTCATTTTTTTGCTTCATTCACTATTTTCTTAACCTCTTTCTTAGCTATTATATATTTTTTAAGTTTTCCTCATTCATACGAATATATAATTCTTTATAAGCTATTCGTTTTTTCCTTCACTTTCTCCTATACTTTCTCATTACACTACCAAGATTCCTTACTTGGTGATGCATGCCTTTTTGACTCACCGAGTACACTCTTGGCTAGTATTTTTAACTTTGATACCATCTTATCCTGTGTCGTATTAGAATCACCATATATTTCACCTAATACTTGTACTCCTACCTTTCCTTAAATATGTTTTGTTTTTCATCCTTTAATTGTCACCACTTAATTCTAAGAGTTGTGTAAATTTTTCTTCTATTAATATTATGATTAAGACGTATATCTAACACTACTAACCTATATTGCATAATTAAGTTTTCTCCAGGGATGAGTTTACAATCTTTATAAATCTTTCTATCCCTCTTCCTAACCATAAAAAAGTCAATTTACGATTTATTATTTCACTTTTGAATGTAAACAAATATCCCTTTTTCTTAAAAAAAACGTATTAGTTAGTATAAGATCATATGCTATCCAAAATCCAATATAATTTTTCCTTCTTCATTTCTTATTCCAAACTCAACCCTCATATACTCTCTCATATTTCTCATTTTTCACTCCGACGTGTCCATTTCGATCATCTCTAGTTAAAATCATTTCATTTGGCGGAATGTTTTGTAATATCTAATTTGTCGTCCCAAAATCTTAATGTGGTTTCATCTGATTCTACTTGAGGTGCATATATGCTAATTGTGTGCACAGCTTCTTTTGCCACTACTATCTTGAAAGCTCTAATTCTATCCCTTTTTTAACTACTTAAACAACTTCATCTTTTAAAAAATTATCTAGAAAAATATCTACATATCTTATTTCTCTTTCCTGTGTATCATAATTTAAAACCCGAGTTCTCTATCATTTTTTCCTTCTCGCCTACCCATTTTATTTAGTGTACACACAAAATACTAATTATTCTCCTAATCAATATATCTACTACCTTCATTGTTTTACTAGTGAGGATTTCTATGTTCCATGTTCCAAATCTTAGATTATTAGTCTTCCTATAATATTTATTCTTATCCCACCTATGATATGAGACCTAAATCCTCATGGAGATGTAGTGGTCCTTGTCGAGATATTATAGTCAGATCTTGCAACGCGAACTCTTGCATATTTAGCATTGCACACGAGTTCTAGAGATGTAGCGGTCCTTGCTGAGACATTATAGTTGAGCTTGCAACGTGTTCCTTCCGGGAACAACCTAGCATTAGCACAATAGTTTAATGGATCCATTCATTGAGCATTTATCATAGTTTAACACTGGCTGACAACCTCATACAATCCTCCTTTATCTGGGCTAGGGATAGGCCATGACTAGGTAGTCACGGGCAAAGTCATATATAATTAAATATACTAATTAATTAATCAAGTAATTAATTATACAGCATTAAAAAAATAATAAACACTGTACAATAATTAGTTAGAAATTAATACACTATCATGTCAATATCGTAATTATATATATGTAATCGAAAAAGTAAGAGAGACAAAGTCATCTTGTTCCCAAGTCGTGACTTCTCCTTACGATGTCACTCTTTGCCCCCTCCCCCCTCCCGATTCGCGCGGTCACTAAATTCAACTACTAGTAAGGCCTAGAACGGATAAGCTTATCAAGGTTATCTAGTTCCTCTAATGAATTCACTAGATTCTTCATTAAATCTGTTTGACTTTTTCCTCCGTGGCTCCACTCCTTTGAAGATATTCCCTAAGTCATGGAACAGTTCGATCCTACTTGTACAGGAACTACCTGAACCACTCAGGTAGTGCCATCTGTACACCAAATACCCATTTGTTTAAAAAAAAGCATATAAGTGGGTATTTAATGTACACATGACACTACCTGAGTAGGTTCAGGTAGTATCAAACTTACTGATTTGGGTCATTCTAGTCCAATTTGCTTGCCTATTCATGAGAGGTAGTATCAATAATATTTCATTCTAAATGAATAGAGTGGTCTCTTTTCTAACAATTTAAGGTTCTAGAACAATTGGCCAGCCAACTTTAACAAAATTCACAAAATTGTAAAAGAACAGTAAATTTCAAGATGTATAAGCCAAATATCAAAGGCCAGCAATCTATCCAACCAAACAACAATCTCGTCATGTACAACCCAATGCCACCTTGGCTACTGTTCATTTTTCCTTTTTTTATGATACCATGTCTTGTATGTCACTGATATCATATTGAAGAGACATATTATTAAAAACACTTTTGAAAAGGTAGTGTATAGAAGAGATGTAGAAAAATTTTAACCTATGAAAACTCATATCCATTTAACTAAGATATTCACTACCTTCGTGATATTTAAACTTCAAGTTAATTTCACATCTTTCCAATTGTAAATGGAATTTGAAGCAACTTTTATCCAACAAGTACAACATGCCTTTTTACTATTCCATAAAAAAATAGCACTAACATATCCAAGAAACTCCTAAAGATGGTATACAATTCCCACATTCTTGTATATGCTGATTGCATAATATAAAAGATAGTTCAAAGAAAGCCATATTTTCCAAGAACCAGCAATTCAGAAAGTACTCAGCTTTCACACCAGACAAAGTATACAGAGAACTGACATGTAGAAGAATTAATACTTTGCAAAATTCACTATATTTACAAAATAAACACAGAAGAAAACTTATGCATATATATATAGTATATATGAAGGTGTCAAACCTTTTCTAGGATCAGCACTAAATACTCCATCAACATCCGTCCAGATTGTGACTTGCCGAGCCCTAACAAGAGCTCCTAGTATGGCAGCTGAGAAGTCACTTCCATCTCTTTTCAATGTAGTGGGAATATTCTGCGGTGTACTAGCTATAAACCCAGTTGCAATTATTATATCAGCACGCTGATGAGTGAACCACTCCTCAAGTCTCCTCTCCGATTCAGCATAATCAGGATCAACTTGATTGGAGCTAGTAGGAGATACAACAAGGACATCTCTGGTGTCCATCCAACAGCAAGGCTTTCCATACTGCATAGCAGATAAAATACTAAGATGTCATTCCCAAGTTTTAACTTCTAAGATTGTCATACCTAAGAAATAAACATCATGATCAAAAAGAAACCTTCTTTATCGTGTAAGATAGCATTTGAGCTGACCATAACTCTCCATGGCCAACTACAAAGTCTGAAAAAGATTCCGTGGCATGACCAGCTGCAAAATAATAATGGCGAAAAAGGGTGGTCACCGACTGAAATTGATGCTTCAGAAGATAAACAAAATTAGCAGATTGAAAAGTTAAAGTAATTTGTTTTTTTTAGTATTTTTGTTAGGTTGAGAAAGAAAATGAATCATAAAAAACAATTTCATAAAATGTCCAAAAAATATCAAAAAGAATGATTTCTTCCATAAATCCGGCATCCATGAAGAATTTCAAAACAAAAAATGTTGTTATGAATTTCAAATCAATCATGCATTTTACTCATGACTGATTATATTTCATAATTTCCTAACACATGTGATGATGTGATCATACAAGTAAAATAGTCAGCCATGAATCAAATTTTTGATGTCATAGCAGCATATTAACTTGGCTATACAAGTTTCTACATGGGATTAAAAAACAATAATAAAAGATACACAACAATAAAGATTCAAGTGTTTCAACTACTTAGAGCTGACTTTCTAGATTTGATACCATCATTGAGCACTATCCAGGTTATTTCACTAGTCATACAAAGTAATTTAGATTCCTATGAAATATAGAGATGGAGATAAATCAATACGTTTGTCATTACACTTGTTGGAGAAACAAAGTCTCACTTGTAGTTGGCCTTGTAGTGGGTTTAACTAAAATGTTTTGGTGTGTGGAAAATATGACTTAAATTATAATTATATATGATGATATTATATTGAGTGTGTAGGCAAGAGGCTGGAGAGCCCAAATCGAAGAAGAGCAGACGGACTCAAGGGTAGAAGGCTTAGACTGAGGAGATGTTCAAAGTACCCGAGGGCGAGAAGCCCTCATAGAGTAACACTGCAGTTATGTAACTAAATTGGGTGAACATCCCCCTTTTCGAAACAAAACATGTGCCTCGGTAGACACCAAAGCCTCTCCAATTCTTGAGGACACTAGAGTTAATCATACCCATCCAACAATGCTTAGTTTATTATTATATGTAAATATCGGTCTTAGAAAAAAAAAAATAACAAAATTATACATCTGTTATTCTATGCTGTGATGCTAGGGCTCTAGTATGAGCATCCAAAATAGGTGTGAATCTGAGCCCCGGCGTGGCTATTTTAATAATAATAAAAATTAACAATATGGATGCTTAGTGTTCAATCAGAGTAGAATATCCATGTGTCAAGGTAACGCAAGTATAGAGAGAGTAGATGAATATCCTTCGGAGTTGGGACCACTAGATTCTTTTAGGTAACAATATTAATAATAGTAATAAAATAATAATGCAACCCTATTTTTCTAGTGCAAACTGTTGAACTTCTCATTCAATCAAAACAAGAACATCTACAGGGCTTATATAACTTTCATAACCCTAAGGATACAAAATAAGAAAAGACCTATCTATCCTTGCAACTCACAACACTCCCCCTCAAGTTGAACATATATATTAAACATGTTTAACTTGCTAAGAGCAGAATTAAACACAGCTTGGGGTACAACTTTTGTAAACATATCAGGAAGTTGGTTCTCAGATTTGACATAAGGCAAGCATAGTTCTCGGAATCAAGCCTCTCCCAAATAAAGTGGCGATCAATCTCGATGTGTTTAGTCCGGTCATGTTGTACTGGATTATTTGCAATATTGATTACAGCCTTGTTGTCGCAATACAGTCTGAGTGGTGATTCAGCCTTTAATCCCATCTCTTTCAACAAAAAACTCAACCACAATATTTCTTCAAGACCATGTGTCATGGCCCGATATTCTGCTTCCGCACTGGACCGTGCACAAACACTTTGTTTCTTACTTCTCCAAGTTACCAAGTTCCCCCCTAAAAAGGTGCAATAGCCAGAAGTGGATCTTCTATCGTCTCTAGAACCAGCCCAATCTGCATCAGAATAACATTCCACTTTCAGATTACCACCTCCCTTAAACAACAAGCCTTTTCCGGGACATGACTTTAAGTACCTTAAAATCCTGTCAACGGCCTTCATGTGTAGAGTTTTAGGAGCATGCATGTACTGGCTCACTACGCTAACAGCATAGGTGATGTCAGGTCTAGTCATAGACAAATAGAGTAATTTTCCAACCAACCTTTGATATGTTCCTTTTTCCAGACTTGTAAGATCCTCCCCATTAGAACTAGCAAGATCATGATTTACTTCTATAGGAGTAGATGCTGAAAGACAACCCAACTTCCCTGTCTCCTTGAGTAAATCCAACACATATTTTCTCTGACATATATAAATTCCCTCTTGAGATCGAGCAACTTCAATACCAAGAAGTACCTCAATAGTCCAAGGTCTTTAATTTCAAATTCTGATGTTAACTTGGATTTAAGAGCCTGGATTTCAACCTCGTCATCACCCGTAAATCTGCCCTCTTTCTTTTTCACAAAAAGTGTATTATCAGCATTCCCTTGTTTAAAGCCAAATAATATCATGGCTTTGCAGAACCTATCAAACCATACTCTGGGAGACTGTTTAAGTCCATACAAAGCTTTTATTAGTCTGCAAATCTTTCCTTTTGTTTCGATTCCAGGAGGTGACAACATGTAGACCTCTTCGTGAAGGTCACCATTCAAAAAGGCGTTTTTCACATCTAGCTGAAATAGAGACCAATCATATTGAGCAGCAAGAGAAAGGATTACTCTGACCGATTTCAGCTTTGCAACTGGAGCAAAGGTCTCCAAGTAATCCACCCCATATGTTTGAATGAATCCCTTGGCAACAAGTCTGGCCTTATATCTAACCACTTCACCCTCTGAATTATACTTGATAGCATAGACCCATTTAGAACCAACCAAGTTCTTCCCCTTTGGAGGATCAACTAATTCCCAAGTACCATTTTTATTAAGAGCATCCATTTCTTCATTCATTGCTTCCCGCCACCTTGAATCCCGTATAGCTTCATAATAAGAAGAAGGTATGACATGATTTGATAACTGTGAAACAAAAGCATGATATGAAGAAGATAAACGAGAATAAGAAACGTGGTTAAAGATAGGATGTTGAGTACATGACCTGATCCCCTTCCTAACAGCAACCGGAAGGTTCAGCTCATTTATATTTAGGGGTGCGGTTGGTTCAACAAATGAGGATAACTGCTCCACAGGATCAGGAGCCAGAGCATCCGATTAAGCTAGCTGATTAGTAGTAGGTCCTTGCTGATGTCTTCGTCGCTTGTAAGTAATAATTTCTTGTGAAGACTGCGAGCCCAGTAATGAAGCATCTAGTAGTGGAGCATCTTTTCTATTTTCCATGACATCCAGTGAAATAGGGGAAGGGACCACTTGAGGTACAAGAGGAGAAGGGACCACCTGAGGTACAAGGGAAGAGGTAAGATTTTCCCTTTGAGGACGAGGCTGAGAAGAATAATAGGACTCTGACTCAAAAAAGGTAACATCCTTCAAGACATATCTCGTCCTAGTAATAGGATCAAAGCACTTGTAGCCTTTCTGGCAAGTGGAATACCCTAGAAAAACTCCTCGTATAGAACGAGGATCAAGCTTAGTGGACTTGGGACCTAGAACATGAATAAAATAAAGGGAGCAAAAACCCGAGGTGTAAGGGAAAACAAAGTTGTGTTAGGACGAAGAAGAGTGAGAGGGCACCGGTACCTGAGACCCTTGGATGGCAAGATTGATGATATAGGCAGCTGCAAGGACAGCATCAGCCCAGAAATATTTGGGTAAGTGGCGCTGAAATAATAGTGCACGGGCTGTTTCAAGGATATGACGATTTTTTCTTTCAGCCACTCCATTCTGTTGTGGTGTGTAGGGACAAGATGACTCATGAAGAATTCCTAAATCCTCTAGAAAAGTATTTAGAGATTGTGCAAAGTACTCGCGTGCGTTATCAGAACGAAGAGTCTTCACTTTTGTGTGAAATTGAGTTTCGACCATTCTACAATAATGTTGAATGAGTCGAGGTACTTCATCCCTGCTCTTCATCAAGTCATGTACAGTGGGTGTAATCATCAATAAAGGAGAGAAAGTATCGATAGCCATCTAAAGAAGGCACAGGAGAGGGCCCCCACACATCTGAATGAACGAGATCGAACGGAGACAAACTTTTATTAATGGACTCAGAAAAATGAGTTCTACAATGTTTGGATAACTGACAAACTTCACATTGGAGTGACTCAAGAGAAATAGAAGAGAAGAGGCTAGGAAATAGGACTTTCAAGGGCCGGAAAGATAAATGACCCAACCGGGAATGCCATAAAAAAATTTCTTGATGCTTACTTTCCAAACACTGGGCTGTAGACTTCAGAGCAGATGTTGTTCCAAGCTGATAGTAATAAAGACCTCCTACTTCACGGTCAGTCCCAATCGTTTGCTTGGTCTCGAGATCCTGAAAGACACAATGATCAAGAAAAAAGTTACTGAGCAGTGTAGTTGTTTTGTAATACTGCTGACAGAAAGTAAATTAAGAGAAATGGAAGGGACATGAAGCGCAGATGATAGGATAAAGTGATCAGCCAGTTGTATGGAACCTTTTCCAGCAACACTGGCTTTGGTCCCATCTGCAATGGTCACTTTATCCTGCCCAGAGGACAAAGAGTAGGAAATAAAAGAATTAGCAACATTTGTCATGTGATCCGTAGCTCCTGAGTCAATAACCCAGGGACTATAAGATCTTGAACCGGCAACACTTAACCCTAGGCCATGGATACCTATGTGCGCTTGAGACGGAATGGTAGAGACAGAGGATGAAGCCTGAAGCTGCGAGAAAAGGTGCTGAAGGTTGGCAATGTCAGTAGATGACAACTTAACAGTAGAAGGTACAACGGAATCAATAGTCCCCTCAGCCACTAATTTTTGGATAGCAAGATTTCCACGATTAAGAGTCTTCTTGTCACTATATTTGAATTTTTCAGGTTTCTTCTCTGGATATTTCTCCCAACAAAAATCTGAATCATGATTAGTCCTCTTGCAGTGTCGACAAAACTTTCCACCTTTTCCTTTTGTTCCCCCAGGCTTGGACTGTTTACAGAACCGATAAAAACAGAAGACTCCCCAATTGGATTGCTTGTTGTAGAAATACTCCCCTTGTTGCTCATGGTATTTCTCCTACCTTCCTCACTAAGAATTTTGTAATAAACTTGTTCTAGTGAGGGAGTAGGATCAAGACTAAGGATATGTCCTCTTAAACTCTCAAACTCTGCATAAAACCCATCAAGAAACTTAATGATTCTGTCCTTCTCCAGAAGCTTTAGATATCTCTGATGATCATCAGTAGAACTCCAAGTTTCCATCCTGTAGTAGTCAAACTTATCCCACAATCCCTTTAGAGTAGCAAAATAATTTGTGACCGACATAGAACCTTGTTCAAGTTTAAAAATTTGACTACTTAGCTGATAAGTGCGTAGCATATCATGTTTGCGTCCATACATCTGCTCAAGTGTCTTCCACATATCTACGGCTGTTCTGGTATGAAGAATGACCTGTTTGATGTCAGAACTAACAGAATTGAGTATCCAAGTAATTAATTGAATATTGTCACGCCTCCGAGTATGAAAACTAGGGTCTTTCTCATTTGATTTAACTTTAGTGTCGTGAAGAACATCAAGTTTATCATGACCTTCAACATAAAGTTCAACAGCAACTGCCCACGATGCATAATTTGTCTCGGTCAATTTCTCCGAGGTTATCTGAAGACCAAATCCTCCAGCCCCTATCATTGTGAAAATTGGTTGTACCTGTCCAGAATAAGTCAAAGGATCTGTAGAAATCCCAGAAGTTTCTCTAGAGGTGTCCGCCATAACAACTCACGGGAAGAGATGGATTGCAGTTGTCGACAAAAATTGCGCAAGGAAGAAGAGGAAGAAAAGGGACGTGCGCAAGTTCGTGAAATGGCCGAAGGTTGTCAGGATCCAGAGGCAGAAAAGGATACTGAAGCAGCGACTGAAGATCCCTCCGGCTCTGAACCTAACTTTTGAGAGATCGAGCTGCCGATAACCAGATGGCGATGGGGCTTGATAACTTGCAACGAGAGGCAGAACTTGCTGCTTGCGCACCAAGATCCGAAAAAATTGCTCTCAAAAGAGATAGCGCTGCTTGCAACGAGATAGCGCTGCTTGCAACGAGAGGCAGAACTTGCTGCTTGCGCAAGAACTGGCGGCGCACCAAGATCCGAAAAAACTGCTCTCAAAAGAGATATCGCGGCGGTGCTTGCTCGCGCGAAGAGGAGGACCTCGCTGAAGAGCTTCGGCACAAGAAGAAGAAGGAAAGAAAAAAAAACTGTGGCGCAAGAAGAAGGAAAAGAGAAATCGCGGCGGTGCTTGCTCGCGTGAAGAGGAGGACATGCGAAAGAGCTTCGGCGCAAGAAGAAGAAGAAGAAAAAAAAAACGCAGCACAAAAAGAAGAAAAAAAGGGCGCAAGACGAAGAAGAAAAAAAAAATAGGGTTTTGGAAAACTTCGCTCTGATACCATGTTGAACTTCTCATTCAATCAAAACAAGAACATCTACAGGGCTTATATAACTTTCATAACCCTAAGGATACAAAATAAGGAAAATACCTATCTACCCTTGCAACTCACAACACAAACAAAGGTACCTAAGGTGCAATTTGACAATAATGAAACTCTGAAAGTTTGCCAAAAAAGGGTAGACTCCACAAAGCAAAAAGGAAATTCAAGGTCTATTAAGGCAATATCAGATAATGTATGAGAGAATTTTGTTAGACAAACTAGTAGCCAACTTCAGCAAGCAGCAAATATATAAAGAAAGACAAAATATGATTAAGCAATTAATGATAAATTATCAAGATATAATGTAGCAAATGCCAACAGGCTTAATTTCAGTAAAAGAATCAATGGGACAAAAGCAGCATAGCAGAAGTAGCAAGATACCTATATAAATGGCACGAAGCATTGCTTTTAGGTTAGTAATATCTTCATGCAGTTGAGATAAGAATATTGCAAGGTCCTCTCCATCAAGAAGATCTTTTGCTGTTGCAATGTGCTTTTCGTAAACATTATCAATTGCAGATATATAGGAGTCATCCCGTGATGAAGCTTTGTTTACCAGTTCATACATCATATTAGTCACCTTTGACATCGCAGAAACAATTACTAATTTTCTTTCTGAAGAATCACTGAGGACTATGTCAGCAACATTCTGAATTCTCTTAGAGGTGCCCATACATGTTCCACCAAATTTATGAACAGACCACATGTCACCTTTTGGAAGAGAAGCATTCTCTATGGACTGTTCAAGAGAAATATCTGCTTGAAGAAAAGAAATGATGGAATCTATCATCATCATCATCATCGTATTGTAAAAACAGGGCACTGACATCAAAGTAAAATTTATTAAATGTTCTAGAGATTTTTTGGTTTGAGGTCATTATTTAACATTACAGATCAGCAATTATCTTATGATAATATTAACAAGTCAAGGGCAAAAGGAACTTTAGTAACGCTATATTGCAAGTATTCATGGTCATAAGATTTAACTAATTATCTCAAAAAGAGACCAATTATACACTAAGTGGCTAAAAGGGCAAAGAAACTTTGGCAATAAATGATGCACAAGTACTACAAAGTGAAAGAACACGCACACAAAGAGAACCAAAAAAGACCAACTATCAACATTCATGGATCACACCAGTGGTTTCCTCAAACATAATGGCTAGCCAGTAAATAACGATTCAGAAAACTAAGATGATGATGGAGTACCAGTAACAGAAGCCAAAATTTGATTGTTCTTTCTGTCCTTTCTGGTCTTCCCAGCAACAACCCTGTTACCAGAACCATAAACATCATAAGAAAACCAAATTATCTGCATCATCTGCACGCTATCTTTTCTATTGATCTCATTATTCACATCTTATCAAGAAACACAAATCTTATTCACAAATTATGGTCTTATTTTCTAAATGCAAATTAAACAGGGAGAAAAATGACTGAAACTTTCCTGATTCTATGCATTTTAGTCCACAGCAAAGAAGCTACGCAATGACAATATTTTGATCGTAAAGATCAATGAAGTATTGTTCACTGTCATCTTTTTTTTTCAAAAATAATTTTTAAAAAAATGTTTACAATGAAGGGGACAAAAAATCACACACACCTTGGCCAAATAGGAGAGGGGCAATCCCAAGTCTTGCCACCATATTGAGCCTGGGAAGAGGCTGGGCTGCATATTTTGACGTCCGCCACAAATTATGTATGTTTAGCAAGAAGGATCCATGGAAATAAATCCCGAAAGAAAATAATTACGAAACGCATCAGTAATCCCAATCGGAAATCCATATAAAGAAATATAGAAGCAAACAGGGACAATCCAGATCAAGAGGGTAACCTAATAGAAACAAGGGTTCGAAAGGAAGGGACTTTGTAGTAGCGAAGCGGAAAATGGTACAGAGAGCCAGCATAGGATGGCCACGGACCAGCTAGAGCGGCGACTTGCATCTTGAGAGAGCGTCAGGGTACACTGGTGAAGCTCTGGCGGCTACGTATACACACAACAATTTCCGAAAACCCTTTCGGTCACACCCACTCAAAAACGACGTCTTTCTCGTCGGCTTGCGCCCAGATCCTGTAATTGATACTATAAGGTCAATCCCACGGTGACCACATGCCGTGTTAGCAGTAAAAATAGCAAAAAAAATATACAAATTATTAAAATCAAAATTATTTCTAATGAGTTGGAATTACACATCGGCAAATAACAATATAGGAAATGTAAATCTAATCTCCTTTTCAATCCCTAACCCCTTCCAGTTTCCTCAGCTTTGCGCCTTCCGCAGACACTCGTCTATTCTTCCCGCAAACCACAGCCCATTTTCATCGAGGTCAAAACCATCAGCAAAACAAAAAACGATACGAGATTGGAACCGCATAATAGGTAAAGAAGGAATAGGACAAATCATCAAGGTGTGATATGGAGCAGAAAAAGTTAAATAGTCAGCACCGGCGTTTTCTCCTGGCTAGAAAATACAAGCAGCAGTTGCCACCTGCGAGTATCACAGTGAAGCAACCAGGTGGCGGTGGGATCAGCGGATGGAGGCGAAGATGACCGGAGGAATAGGCAGACGAGATGGCGGAGGCGGTAGGATCAGGGCCGATGAACAAGCCACACGGCTAGGGTCAGTGGTGCACTCAATTATTTTAACTATTTTATTATGCGCAAAGATTCAGACCGACGTTGGAAATGCACTAATGAATTGGATCTAATTTTAATTTTTTAAGGTAATTTATCAATTAATATATCATACCTTAAATTTAACAAACAACTTATCTATTTTTTTTATAATTCCTACTATTTGAATATTCTAAAAGTCACACGTAAATTATATTTCAAATTTATTCCATAAATATATCGAAAGAAAAGATATCTATCATCAATATTAATGTCGATATTTTAATTATTATTATTATTATATATTATTCTATTTATTTTAGGTTACTTATCTCATGAGCACGTGTATATATTTAAAATTTAAAATTTAGCATTTAGGATTTAAATTATAATTTTTAAATTTTTTAAAAAATAAAAAAAAATTATACATGATGCCAAAAGATAAACAACATAAAATAAATAGGATATTGATCCTGTCGACAAGCGAAGACCGGTTTACTCGCGGATGACTCGGTCTGACCAAGATGACCCGAGCTGCTATCGCTCGAAGGGGTCGGACTTGGGCGTAGTGGGGACGGGGTTCAAGTCATTCGGACCGGAACAGAGCTCACAAAGTAGTGGTGTGGTGGCCAATGAACAGTAAGTCCTCTTCTCTATGGCGCACATGTGGAGTTTATATAGGGGAGCGAAAAGGTCTTCCTGCGTGCGAACTGTCACATCTCGTTAAGGAGCAGTCAGGGATAGGGATGGCAATTTTCCCCGCGGATTTGGATATCCGCGGGGAAAATCCGAAATGGGGCGGGTTTGGGGAGGTATTATCGGGTTTGAATTTGGATTCGGGGATTTTTAAAAATCCCCGAAATAAATTGGGGCGGGTATGGGGATGCTATCTCCATCCCCGAACCCGCCCCGATATCTTTAATAATAATAAAATATTAATAATTATTAAAATAATTCAATAATATTAATATTAAAGATGTGTGAAAACCCTAATGAGTATCGCTCACTAGTCACTCGCCGCCTCCCACAAGTTGGAAATCCCATTGTTTTTACAACCATGCTTGGGAAATCTCATTTTTTTTTTAACTTGGAAAAAAAATGGATATTTCAAGTGGGGATGGGGACGGGGATGGAGATTTACTCCCCGCGGGTTCGGGGACGGGGATTCCCCGATTAACTAGAGGCGGGGATGGGGACGGATTCGGGGATGGAGATTTACTTCGGGGACGGGTATGGGGACGGCAAACCCGTCCCCGACCCGCCCCATTGCCATCCCTAGTCAGGGATTAAGCTAAGTAAGTGGTTATCTTAACAGTGGAGTGAGGCTGACACAGCAGTCTACCAGCCTGTGATCCTACTTATCCCCATCCTAATTAATGTTTAGGTGGTCGTGTCAGGTGATGATGGCATCTCTTGCTGGAGAGCTTTGACAGAGCCTTGCGACAAATATGACCTGAGTGCTCGGC
Organism: Boesenbergia rotunda; assembly: GCA_024364735.1. Taxonomy (NCBI): domain Eukaryota; kingdom Viridiplantae; phylum Streptophyta; class Magnoliopsida; order Zingiberales; family Zingiberaceae; genus Boesenbergia; species Boesenbergia rotunda. The sequence goes on along the minus strand of JAGFNQ010002750.1, from coordinate 489,629 downwards.
CTTGGGGGCTCAACCTCAAGAGCTCAGCCTTCAGAGCTCGGCCCTGGGAGCTCAGCCTCAAGAGCTCAGCCTTCAGAGCTCGGCCCTGGGAGCTCAGCCTCAAGAGCTCGGCCTCAAGATCCCAGCCTCAATAGCTCGGTCTTGAGAGCTCGGCCCTAGGGAGCTCAGCCCCAAGAGCTCGGCCTCAAGATCCCAGCCTCAATAGCTCGGTCTCGAGAGCTCGGCTTCGAGAGCTCGGCCCTAGGGAGCTCAGCCCCAAGAGCTCGGTCTCGAGAGCTCGGCCCCGGGTATCCGACTTCAAGTCTCGGACCACAGGCGGACGACCCTGGGTGGGTTTGGCTCAGACCTGAGCTCCCGCCTGCCCCGGTCTCTGCTCTCCTTGAGCCGGGTTGAACCGGGTAATCTCCGACCGGGCTCCCAACCCCGATAAAAAACCGCTCGTCCGGATCACAAGCCTCCCCTTCAAGTCTAGTCGAAGTAGGTGCCGAGTCCGACTGACTAGACTCTTGGCCCGGTCGGCCCGACTCCCCTTTCGCCTTCCTGTGCGTCCCTCGCCTTCCGAGTTAACATCCCGCGCACCTGACCCCCCATCAAGTTATTCATCAATGATTGACCATGTGTCAGCTTCCGAACGGGTGCTTCTGGTATCGAGGCGTCATTGGCGTGGTTTCGCGTAGCGTCCGTGAGAAGCTTCGAGGCGAGGGGAATTGTGTGGATCGGACGGTGAAGATCAAAGCCCGCCACTTTCACCCTCATCATCCGACGGTCGTCTTTGCTTGGCGTGTAGTATAAATAGGCTTGACCCACCGATTCACCCTTTTTCATTCTCACTTTCGCTTCTCCTTTCACTTGTGTCCGACCTCTGCCGTCCGGCCTCCTCGAATCTCAGCCAACAGTGATTTCGGCGATTAGTGTTTTACGGCGAGCTCCAACGTTAGGTACTCTTCTCCCCGCCTAGATTTCTTTTGTTAATTCCCGAGTCCGACCACATGGTCGGCTCCTCTTCTGCCCCCGGGCCGTGGTATACCACCACCCGTTCGACTTTGAGTCTGGGTTCCTTAGAAACCCTCCGCCTAGAATATCGCGTTCCAGAAGATCACCCTTTTATTCTCCCCTCTCAGGATGATCGACCCAACCAAGCCCCCTTGAACTACTTTACCATCTTCAGAGACCACTTCATAGCCGCCCTGCGATTTCCCCTGCACCCTTTTATCGTGGCGGTATGCAGGTATTTCCAAGTGCCTCTTTCTCAGCTAGCCCTGAACTCGATCCGCATTCTGTGCAGCACTGTGATCATCTTCGAGTCTTTCCGAGTCCCTCTCACTCCTCAGGTCTTCCATCTTTTCTACTACCTTAAAATGCAAGAGTCGGGCTGTTTCTTCTTCCAAGCCCGGATTAACTCGGCCTTTCTAGATAAAGTTCCCTCTTCTAATAAGGGGTGGAAATCTCACTTTTTCTACCTAAGCACTACCCCGACCGCATCTTGGCCGACTGCTTGGTTGGAAGAGCTACCGGTCCATCCCGTCGCCCCCAAGAAATACCGTGCTGACCCCCGCTTTCAACTGGCCTTCTCTAAGATCGGGGGACGTCGGTTCCACGCCGGCAAGCTACTGAGTGAGGCGGTGCTCTATATTTGCCGGCTGAGTCAAATTCCAGCGGAGCTGCCCGGCACATATGGTAAGCTCCCCTTTCCCCTTAAGGACCTCTTAAGGCTAACTAAAACTTTTTCTGGTTTGTAGCTCAGGCTTTGATGGATTCCCTCCTTGACGAAGAGCTGGCCCTGGAAGAAGAGGCGATGAACGCCCGGGCGACCGAATTACTAGCGGATCGGAGTGTGCCCCCCGTGAACTCGGCCCCATCTCTCGCCCCACCGGCCGGAACGGAGAGTGACTCGGAGCTGGAGGTATTAGCCCAGAGCATTGAGGCAGATCTCCCCGAGGTCCGTGTGGAGGTCGAGGTGCCGACTGCCGCCGCGGGTCAGTCCTCCTCCCGGGTGTCCAAGAAGAAGAAACGTCCTCGGGAGGTCGCCTCCACTAGTACTCATACAGCTCGGGCACAGCCCGAGGCGACACCCGATCTACCCGCTCCCTTGCCGAGCCGAGTCAGGATACGGTTGTCCACCTCCCGCTCGGCTTCCCCTCACCCGAGCACTTCGGCCCCGCCTGCCAGAGTCGCTCAACCCGGGATCGTCCCCCCGAGTCCGAGCTTATCCCGGCCCGGGGATCCAGCTTCCAGCTCGGACCCTACTCGTTCGGCAACTGTTGTCGACCCCGTCAGCGAAAAAATCGCCACTGCCCTCCTATCAATGCACAACATTCCCCGAGTCCCAGTTGAAGTGCAGCTTCCCTCTAAAACCTCCTTACTCCGGATAGTAGAGCCCCAACCACTTAACTTGCACGGCCATCTATCTGCGGCCTGGGACAGATGCTTGCAACTGACTGCAGGATGCAGCTCCTTCAGTCTAGCCGACAACTTCGCGATGGACATAACCAAGGTACATCCTTCTTTTTCTCTTATCCTCTTTCTTTTTCTTATGCATCACCTGCTCCTACGCAGCTGTGGGCCACTAGCCAAGCAGTCACTAAGGCCTTGGTCGAGAACGCTAGGGAACATCGGGCATCGGAGTACAAGGTAAAAGACTTAGAGAGTCAACTAGCTCAGCGCACCCTTCCGCCTGGCGGTGAGGGTCATGCCCGGCTTCGAGACGAGATGACTTTATTGCGCACCCAGATGGTAGAGAACGACATCCGCTTGGAACGTAGGTGTTGGCCACGGCATCCCGCGAGATAGATGAGCTCGCCACCCAACTTGAGGCCGCCGAGGCCTCGAAGAGAACTGCCCGGGCTCTCGAAGTCGGGACCCGCTTAGACCTAGATAGGAAAACTAGCGAGGCCCTGAGTCTACAGCGGCAGCTACGGGAGGTACGCATGGCTCATGAGCAGACTCGCCTAGCTTTGCAGAGCAAAGAAACGGAGTTGGCCGCTTTGAAGGGAAAGGAGGCCGAACTCCAAGCTCAACAAGAGGCCTTTCAAGCTTTGGAAGCCCAACTGGTAAATACCGAGGCGGGGCTAGCGACCAAAGATGCCCGGCTCAAAGAACGGGACGCCGAAGTGGCTCGCCTGCAAAAGGAGTTCGCCGACTACAAGGCTGGCGAGTCGGCGCGGATTGAACAAGCTCGAGTGGCCTACCTTCAATCGGCACCCTTCCTCCGGCAAGTATACAAGCAGACTGCGGGCATGATCGTGTACGGAGTGAAGGGCGCGATACAGCAGCTCACGGAGGCCGGCCACCTTCCGGCCGACCTGCCTCCCAACGTGGTGAAGCCCACTCTGATCAAGGCCTCAATTCCTCCGGACGCCTTCCCCAAAATTACTTAATCTATTCTGCCGACCCCTTTACCCGAACTAATTCTCGACCTGCCCGCGTTCGACTTTGCAGCCTTTGAAATTTTGTAATGGTACTTAACTCCTTACTAGCCCGATTTTGTGATGTGCTCGGGCTTTCTCTTATTTGGAACGACTTATCTTTCCCTCTACCTTATTTGATTATTTGTGGTGCGTATGGTTTTCACTAAGTGTTGTTTGCTCGGTGTACTCGCTTCATTCACTGAAGGCCAATGCCATAAATCACTTCGCTAGATTTGGCTAAGTATGGATGGCTCGGTATTACTCAAATTATTATCCTGAAATAGACCCCTTTAGGTCGGGCGATGAGTTTTCGTTAGAGGTCGACTGTCGAAGACATTTGCATTGCCAAACGTTCAACTGGGTCCTCATTCGAGCTCGGAGGTACCATGGGGCCAGATCGGGGCCCTAACCTGGAGGTATTATTAAGTCGGGTCAGCGTCCGGACTCAGCTCTGTTGCTTAATTAGGTCGACTCTTTGCTTATGACGTACGAAAATTCTTGCTGAGTGTTATTCGTTCAGCGCGTTTAGTTTATTCTGCGGAGGTCGGCGTTTACGCCCCGCGACAGACTCCCACTCAGTGTTGATTACTCGGGATGTTCATCCTGATCCCCTTAGTTTGACTTTTTAAGCTGACTCGAAAATTTGGCTAAGTGCTAGACGCTCGGGCGACTAGTGCTCTATCCTTTCAACCTGTCCTTTCTTGGGCCTTGGGAATGTAGCTAGGTCAGGTTGATATCCTGGCTCAGCAATGAGGATCGATCGAGTGTACGACCTGACTCGGCAATTTTGCTCGGTCGGGCAGATACCTTAACTCGGCGATGTTGCTCGATCGGGTAGATACCCCGACTCGGCGATTTTGCTCGGTCGGGTAGATACCCTGACTCGGCGATTTTGCTCGGTCGGGCAGATACCCTGACTCGGCGTTTTGTCTTGTTTTTGACGAATTGCCCTTATCAACGAAGCCGAGTTGTCTTATGTGCGCTGGTTTGGCTCAGCTCAACTTTACCGAGCTGACCTAACGCCCCTTCTGTCTTTCAGAACGTGGGGAGCCACGTTCTGGCAGTGAAGACCATAGAAATGTGCTGATTCATATGTTCCCCGAGCAAGAGTCTGGACACCGTCCGACTTACCTTGATCGAACGTGGACCGCCACGCCCGACTGGGTCCGATCAGATGTGGAACGCCACACCTGATCGGCGCCGCGTCCGGTGGGTGCGTGAGAGAGAACTCACTTATAACTTGCCTCAGCAAGAGTCTGGACACCGTCCGACTTACCCTGATCGAACGTGGATCGCCACGCCCGACCCGGCCCGACCGAACGTGGAACGCCACGCCCGATCGGCGCCTAGTCCGGTGGGTGCGTGAGGGAGACCTGATAACCACCATTTTTGCTGATTATTTTAGGCTCTAAAATCCATGTTTGATCCACATTTTATATGCTTAAGTTTGCATTTGTATTAGGTTTCATGTATTCCTTTTATTTTGGCTTTTAATTCTAATCTTTGTATATTTGGGATATTTTTGACACTAAATTTGAATATTATTTTGTAGGCTTCAATTGATCATGGACCTAGATCAAAAGTGGGTCAGACTTGAGTCAGCATTGGATCCAGATCGAAGGGATCAAGCATCGGATTAATAGGAGTCGTCCATTCCAGAGAACGGCTAGATCTGAGCCATCGGTCAATTTCTGGTCGATCCGAATCTAAGATAGAATCAATCATGGCCATAGATCAAGATCTGAAAATTTCAGCCAGATCGGAAGAGATCTGACCGTTGGATCGAGCTCAAGATGTTCTAGACCATCCATTCAAGAAAAGGGAAGATCTGGACCATCCGCCACTGATCTGGTTAATCCGAGCTGGGAACAGGTAGATCAGTACCATTGATTGGGATCTGTGAAGTTTGGTTCAGATCTGAAGAGATCTGACCGTTGGATGCAGTCAAATTGATCTCAGCCGTCCGTTGCTAAGGAATTAAAGATTGAACCCAAGTTTTGGGCTGAACCACTGAGTCAAACCCAACTTCTGAGCTTAACCGAAGCTGGTTTGAGCTGAACCTAATTTCTGAGCTCTGGCTCACTGAACCGAACTCAAATCCGGACTGAACCAAATTGCTGAGCTGGGTTGGTTGAACACACTGATGAGCTGGGCTGAACACAAGAGTTGGCTTGGCTAATCGAACCGCTGCAGCCGAGACAACAAAAGGGCAGAGAACACGCGACCTAGGTTCTTCATCGACTCCACTCGCAGGCTGCTCGCGGCGATTCTTCTCCTCCTCCATCTTCATCGTCGCCGCAACTAGGGTTAGGGGTTCCAACCCTAGTCGGCCGGAGCTCCGATCAACCGAGTCGAGCGGTTCCCGACTCATTCATCCACCTCCACCTCCACCGGCGTCTCCACCACTTCATCGCCGCCGACCGGAGAAGATCTGATCGAGTTTGAGGGGTTCCCGACCCGAGCTAATCTCCTCCAGCCGCTCTCCGCTCCACCACAGCTAGGGTATCGGGTCCGTGCCCTAGTCGACTTCACGGCCGGAGTTTCGATCAACCGAGTTTGAGGGGTTCCCGACTCGTTGATCCGATCAACTCCATCTGCTTTCCATCACCATCGCCGACGACCACAGCTAGGTTTCAGGGGTTCCGAACCCTAGCTGATTCCATTGCCGCAGCTTTTCTTCTTCATCGGCAGCTTAGTTTCCAGATAGAAGTTCTTCAATTTAGTTCTTCACAGCAATTTCATTAATCAATTTCACAGCATTTTAGTTCTTCAATTCCAGCAGTAGCTTAAATTGCCAGCATTTTTTCAGCAGTTTCATCTTCCAATTGATCAGCAGCTTTTCATCTGGGCGCAAGCTTCATCAGGGAACCCTAGACGCAAACAGATCCGGCAGATCCAGCGAATTTCAGAAGAGATTTCATTCCCAATAGTTCATCCGATTCATCAACTATTCCTTTTCAGCAGCATCCGGCCAGCAGCAGTTTTTCTCCTTCACAGCTGATTTGGCAGCAATTCTGTTTGATCAGTCTCGAAAATTTGAGTAGTTATGTTTTGCTTGTTGATTTTCGAATTTGGATGTTAATGCTGGTAGCAAGTTTGATCGTCTATGTGTTAGAATGACATACACTCATTTTATCTTAAGACATGCTCATCTGTTTGATGAATTGCCTCTTTCATTAATGGATTCTAGTTTGAATTTTTCTTATCCTAGATTTTTGTAATGCTTCATTAGTTTAATTGCTTTATGTTCAGTTGATGGATTTTCAGTAATTGCTTTCTTATCGTAGATTTTCATTAATGGATTCAGTTTAATGCAATTAGGTTAGGTTTCATTCATGTTCAGTTCCCTAAATTCTTTACCTTATGTTTCTTTTAATTCTCTTGCAAGTATAGTTTAGTGAGGTTAGATTTATTACCTGCATTGTCTTTGACTTTGGTAGAACTAGATTTCATACTTGTTTTTCTATTCTTGTTCGTAGTATTAACATTCAAATCAAAACCCAGTCTCATATCCAAAACCCAAAAGCAATAAGATACGATTCTGAGATTTATCTTGCACCAATTACATTCGTTGGGAGACGACTCGAGTTACTCTATGCTACATTAGTTTAGAGAAATTCGGTACTTAAATTGTATTTGAAACCGTAACGCGACAAAAACGGTTATCAAATTTGGCGCCGTTGGGATAGCCACGCCCGACCGGGCCCGACCGAGCGTGGAACGCCACGCCCGATCGGCGCCTAGTCCGGTGGGTGCGTGAGGGAGAACTCACTTATAACTTGCCTCAGCAAGAGTCTGGACACCGTCCGACTTACCCTGACGAACGTGGATCGCCACGCCCGACCCGGCCCGACCGAACGTGGAACGCCACGCCCGATCGGCGCCTAGTCCGGTGGGTGCGTGAGGGAGACCTCACTTATAACTTGCCTTAGCAAGAGTCTGGACACCGTCCGACTTACCCTGACCGAGCGTGGATAGCCACGCCCGACCGGGCCCGACCGAACGTGGAACGCCACGCCCGATCGGCGCCTAGTCCGGTGGGTGCGTGAGGGAGACCTCACTTATAACTTGCTGCGGTTGTCTTTTGAGGAGTTAGAGTTTTTGTCATCTTTTTCTAAGTACAAGTACAGGGATCATTTCTCCGCGCCCTCCTCACGGTACAATCTTAAATGCACTGCGCTCCAAGGTCTCCCGAGTCGCTTTCCTTGAGCATCTTGCAGATAGTAGGCTCCTGATCCCAGCGCCTCGACCACCAGGAATGGGCCACTCCATGGAGGCTCCAGCTTGCCTACTTCTCCGACGGACTTGATTCTTCTCCATACCTTGTCCCCTACTTGGAAATGTCGAGGTATGACCTGTTGGTTGTATCGGTTCCGCATCCTTTGTTGGTAAGCGGTCATACGGACTGCAGCCTTAGCTCGAACTTCCTCGATCAGATCTAGCTCAGCTCGTCTTTTTTCCGCATTGTCTTCCCCATACAGTTGTCTTCTGTCCGATTCGCAGCCGACCTCCATGGGGACTATTGCTTCACTTCCGTAGACTAACTGGAAGGGGGTGCATCCTGACCCTTCTTTAGGTGTAGTCCGGAGGGCCCACAAGACACCAGGCAACTCATCCACCCAGGATCCACCGACTTGATCCAACTTAGCTCTGAGTCCTTTTAGAATCTCTCTATTGGCCACTTCGGCCTGACCATTACTCTGGGGGTATGCCACAGAAGTGAAGGCCTATTTGATCCCAAATTCCTTGCACCAATTTCTGATCATCCGGCCTTGAAACTGCCGACCATTGTCCGATACCAGCTTGTGAGGTATGCCGTACCAACAAAGAATATTCTGCCAAAGGAATTTCTTCACCGCCTGCTCGGTGATCCGGGCCAGTGCTTCTGCTTCGACCCACTTGGAGAAGTAGTCTACTGCCACCAACAGGAATTTCTTCTGGCCTGCTGCCCTGGGGAAGGGTCCCACTATATCCATGCCCCACTGATCGAAGGGACACGATACGATGGACGCTCGCAACATCTCAACCGGTCGGTGAGACAGATTCTGATACTTCTGACAAGAAAGACAGGAAAGAGCCATCCTCTCTGCATCTTTCTGAAGGGTTGGCCAAAAGTAACCGGCTAGCAGGACCTTCCGAGCCATGGCCCGACCTCCTGAATGATTTCCGCAGCACCCCAAATGCACTTCTCTGAGTACATAGTCCGCATCTTCCTTTCCGAGGCATCTGGCTAGAGGTCGGGAAAAGCCCGCTTGTACAATGCGTCCCCTATCAGGGTGAACCTGGCTGCTCTGATTTTCAGTATCCGAGCTTGCTCGGGGCTATCCGGAAGAGTTCCTTCTTTCAGGTAGGCGATGAAGGGAGCTCTCCAGTCTCCCTCTATCTCCATCTCAGCTTCCCTCTCGACCTGAGCTACCAGCATGATCTGAGGTGAAGGCTTGGGGAAGACCCACGGCCGGACCGAGCTGGCCAGCCTAGCCAACTCATCCGCCTTGGCATTGTCCCCTCGGGGGATCTGTATAATCTGAACTTCTCGAAATTCTGCTTGTAACTGTTGATATGCCTCCACATAAGCCTGCAGCTTCTCGTCATTTACTTCGAACCGCCCAGCCACCTGTTGAGTCACCAGCTGAGAATCGGAATGTAGGATGACCCGAGTGGCCCCAACCTGTCTGGCCGCCTGGAGGCCTGCCAAGAGGGCTTCGTACTCCGCCTGATTATTGGTAGCCTGGTACTCTAGCCGCACGGCGAGATGAATGGGGTCTCCCTTAGGGGACATCAATAAAATTCCCAAGCCACTCCCCGCCCAGGTGGCTGACCCGTCCACATATATTTTCCAGACCTCTTCTTCTTCTTCGGTATGAAGCTCACTCAGGAAATCTGCCAAGGCCTGAGCTTTGATCGCCATTCGGGGCTGGTATTGAATATCATATTCGCTCAACTCGGTTGTCCATTTGACCATCCGACCTGAGACTTCAAGGTTGATCAAGACCTTTCCTAGTGTGCTATTGGTCAGCACTCGGATGGGGTGAGCCAAAAAGTAGGGTCGCAGCCGCCGAGCCATCAACACAAGGATATAAGCTAATTTCTCGAGAGTAGTATACCTACACTCGGCCTCTTTAAATAAGTGTCCAAAGAAATAGACCGGTTGCTGCTCGGTCTCTTTCTGGGTTACAAGCACAGCACTCGCGGCTCCCTCGGTAGCAGATAAGTAAACATACAATGGTTCTCCTTCCTCAGGCTTGGCTAGCACTGGCAGACCGACCAAGTAGGCCTTCAACTCTTCGAAAGCTCGGTCGCACTCGGCATCCCACTGGAACTTGGAAGCCTTGCGCAGGATCTTGAAGAATGGCAGGCTTCTATCGGCCGACCGGGAGATAAATCGGGATAAGGCCGTGATCCTTCCGGTCAGGCGCTGAACTTCTCTTAGGTTCCTGGGCGGCAGCATGTCTAGCAGAGCTTTCACTTTACCAGGATTGGCTTCTATTCCCCGCTCGGTCAGGATGTAGCCCAGGAATTTCCCACTCTTGGCCCCAAACAGACATTTGGCAGGATTGAGTTTAAGGCCATACCTTCGCAGGGTGCAGCAGGTTTCTCGTACATCTTCTATGAGGTCGGTAGCTCAGGCGGACTTGATGAGGATGTCATCGACGTACACTTCTACGTTTCTCCCGAGCTGCTCTTTAAAAACTTTATTCATCAGCCTTTCATAAGTGGCCCCGACATTTTTGAGTCCGAAGGGCATAACTGTGTAGCAATAGGTACCTTCGACTATGACGAAACTGACCTTCTCCTGGTCACCCGGGCATAATGGGACTTGGTGATATCCCTGATAGGCATCGAGCATGCAGATAAGTTCACTCCCGGCGGTAGAGTCTACCATTTGATCTATTTGGGGGAGTGGGTAGCAGTCCTTGGGGCAAGCTTTATTAAGATCCCTGAAGTCAATACAGACCCTCCACTTGTCGCCCGGCTTGGAGACCAATACCACATTGGTCAGCCAGGCCGGGAATTGGATTTCTCGAACGTGCCCTGCTTCCAGCAGTCTCTCCACCTCGGCCTGAATGATCTTGTTCTGTTCAGGGCTAAAATCTCTTTTCTTCTGTTTGACAGGTCGGGCATCAGGGTACACGTGCAGCTTGTGCTCCATTACCTCTGGTCTGACCCCTTTCAGATCTTGCTGGGACCAGGCAAACACATCTCGATTCTGAATCAGACATTCGATCAGCTGTTGTCTGAGGTCGGGCGACAGCCCGGGAGCTATCTTTACTTTAGTTTCTTCTTGGTCGGACAAGAGTTGGACCTCTTCCTTTTCCTCTATCAGATCAGCCCAGGGAGAGGGCTGAGAAGATTGCACCATGTTGCAATTGGCCAGTGCAGATCGGAAGGCCTTACTAACCTCCACTCGGACGTCATCCACGTAACATCGGCGGGCGACCTTCTGGTCTCCTTTGACTTCGCCGACCTGACCTCCCACCGGAAATTTTACTTTCAAGTAGAAAGTGGACACCACGGCTCGGAACTCATTCAACACTGGCCTGCCCAGGATGACATTGTAGGCTGAGGGGGCGTCTACTATCAGGAAGGTAGACCACCGAGTCCTTCTTAAAGGTTCTTCACCAAGTGAGATGGCTAATTTGATCTGGCCTAGGGGCTGGACCTCATTCCCCGTGAATCCGAATAGAGGTGTAGCTACGGGCTGGAGCTCAGTGGCTTCAATCTGCAATTGCTCAAAAGCTTTTAAGTACAAGATGTTTACCGAGCTCCCCGTATCCACAATGGTTCTATGAATCTGGTAATTAGCTATGATTGCTGTGATGACCAGGGCATCCTCATGAGGTACTTCTATTCCTTGTAAGTCTGAAGGGTCGAAACTGATCTGCGGCCCCTGAGCTTGGGCAGAACTACAGCCCACTTGGTAGATATCAAGTCGCCTAACCTGTGATTTTCGAGCTCTATTGGAATCTCCATAGGTAGGGCCTCCGGAAATCACGTTGATGGATCCGTGCACTGCATTTTGTTGATTGGCTTGCTCTTCGCTGGCATTCCTGTTCTCGGTGGAGTTAGGGGTCTGGAACAGCTGTCTGGCTGCAGAAGCGGTTGGTTGAGCTGGGGGTTCGGGCTGGCTCGGTGACGTTCTTCCCCGACCCCGACCACCTCCCTGGGGGGTCCCCCTTGGACTTCCTCGACCGGCGCGTCCCCGACCTCTTCCGGCCTGCCAGCAATCCTGTAGATCATGCGTATGGCTGTTATGGAAGGAACAATAGGGCTGCCACCGGGACGGGAAGCAGCCCTGGGCCACTTGCTGAACTATTCCCCTCTCGACTCCTGGTCGGTGTCCCATAGCTCTGGGGCTTCTGAGGGGTCCTCCCGGAGGCACACTTCTTTGATGTTGCTGAGGGTTATCGGACGCAGGCCTGACCTCTGGCCTCCTGGCGGCTTGCGCTTCTTCGACGTCCACATATTTGCCAGCCTTCCCCAGAAGGCTTTCAAAGTCTTTCGGGGGTTTGCGGATCAAAGATCTGAAGAACTCTCCCTCTTGCAAGCCCTGCGCGAAGGCGCTGACTAGCACCTCGGATGTGGCAGTGGGAACGTCCAGCGCGACTTGATTGAACCTCTTAATGTAGGCTTTTAAGGACTCCTTGGGGCCCTGCTTCATGGTAAACATGTTCAAGCTAGTCTTGTGATGTCTCCTACTACTGGCAAAATGTTACAGAAACAGTTTCTTGAAATCAGAGAAATCCCTGATCGACCCTTCTGGGAGTCTGTCAAACCATCGCTGAGCCGGCCCAGCAAGAGTGGTCAAGAAGGCCCGGCACTTGACACCATCAGGGTACTGATGCAGCATCGAGGCATTCTCAAATTTCCTTAGATGTTCCTCAGGATCAGTAGCTCCTCCGTACTCGGTAACGGACGGGGGTCTGAAATGCTTGGGTAGTGGCTCGTTCAAGACTCGGCTAGAGAAGGGGAACCCCGTGCGCTCAGTCGGGGTTGACGTAAGGGGAGCCTTCCCTTTGTCAGCTCTGGTATGGCTAGATGTGGCTTCATGGGGGTCTGATTGCCCTGCTCCCTCAGCTGGGCCAAACAACGCCCGATGGAAGTGGGGGTTGTCCTCCTGCCGAGCTCCTCCCTCGGTACCCACCCGAGCGGTGTGCTCAACCGGGCCCACCTGAGTGGGTCGAGTGGCTGCTTGCTAGGCTTCCGCTAATTTCCTGGCTCTAGCTTCTATCAGCAGATCTAAGTCTTCTTGTGAAAGAGTAATAGTCACCCGGTTGGATTCACTCATCTTCAGCTCTCGATCAGGCGAGATTCCGACAGACGGCGCCAAATTTGATCCTGTCGACAAGCGAAGACCGGTTTACTCACGGATGACTCGGTCTGACCAAGATGACCCGATCTGCTATCGCTCGGAGGGGTCAGACTTGGGCGTAGTGGGGACGAGGTTCAAGTCATTCGGACCGGAACAGAGCTCACAAAGTGGTGGTATGGTGGCCAATGAACAGTCAGTCCCCTTCTCTATGGCGCACATGTAGAGTTTATATAGGGGAGCGAAAATGTCTTCCTGCGTGTGAACTGTCACATCTCGTTAAGGAGCAGTCAGGGATTAAGCTAAGTAAGTGGTTATCTTAACAGTGGAGTGAGGCTGACACAACAGTCTACCAGCCTGTGATCCTACTTATCCCCATCCTAATTAATGTTTAGGTGGTCGTGTCAGGTGATGATGGCATCTCTTGCTGGAGAGCTTTGACAGAGCCTTGCGACAAATATGACCTGAGTGCTCGGCCTTGGGGGCTCAACCTCAAGAGCTCAGCCTTCAGAGCTCGGCCCTGGGAGCTCAGCCTCAAGAGCTCAGCCTTCAGAGCTCGTCCCTGGGAGCTCGGCCTCAAGATCCCAGCCTTAATAGCTCGGTCTTGAGAGCTCGGCCCTAGGGAGCTCAGCCCCAAGAGCTCGGCCTCAAGATCCCAGCCTCAATAGCTCGGTCTCGAGAGCTCGGCTTCGAGAGCTCGGCCCTAGGGAGCTCAGCCCCAAGAGCTCGGTCTCGAGAGCTCGGCCCCGGGTATCCGACTTCAAGTCTCGGACCACAGGCGGACGACCCTGGGTGGGTTTGGCTCAGACCTGAGCTCCCGCCTGCCCCGGTCTCTGCTCTCCTTGAGCCGGGTTGAACCGGGTAATCTCCGACCGGGCTCCCAACCCCGATAAAAAACCGCTCGCCCGGATCAACGGTTCTTGATAGATCGTCGCCCACACGACGTCCAAGAGGGGAGGATCATACGGTAGAAGATCGTAAGGTAAAGAGAACTATATTTCTCTCTTGGCTCCTTCTTTATTTCTATCATTTTATGTGATATCTTAATTAATTATTATATTCTTGATTACTTGTTAATCATTGTTAATAATTAATTAATGGACCCCGATAATAAACACAAAAATCGGTGATTCACTCGTCGTCTTTTTCGCAGTCAATCGGTTAGGCGAATTACAAGGCTTGATCTTTGAGATTAGCCAAGTTGTAACTCGAATCGATTGATACAATAACGAAACGGTCGTTTGGGAGACGGGTCTTCATTCGGATTAATTTTTTAATCTGTAGACATGAAGAAGTCTCTCAAGGACGACCAGGTATTCGCTTAGGAAACCCGCCAAGTCATACCCAACAGAGATATCTTTTTTACTTATAAGCCTATGATTTTTCCCATGTGTTTTCGATGTGGGACTATATTTGCAACCTTGCGACCCTAACAATCTCCCCTCAAACAAAGGACCACAAGTCCCCCTCAAGCGGAAATCCTTTACGTTTAATGTTCGATCCTTAATCCACCAAGACTTTCTGGCCCTCAGTCCACCCGACCTACTAGGACTTCACCGCCTAGCCGCAACTAGGACTTCTCTGCCTGGTGTCTGATCCTCTTGATCAAGACACAGGAGCACACACATCATTTATTCAAAATTTAACCCACATGGTTAAATCTAGATCATGGCTCTAGCTCGTGCTTCTTCCGGTGGTTAGTCCGGTGAAGAGCGACCTCACTCTGATACCAATTGTTAGGACCGAAAGGAATTAGATATCTCCACAACGATATGATATTATCCACTTTGGGCTTAGGCCCTCATGATTTTTCTCTTGGGCTCTCCCAAAATGTTTCATGCCAATAGAGATATCTTTTTTTCTTATAAGTCTATGATCTTTTCCATATGTTTTCGATTTGAGACTATGTTGGTAATCTTGCAACCCCAACACTTTTATCTCCATCCAAATTGAGAATCAAAATTAAATCAGATTCTTATACTACACACCACACTCCTACCATACACCTCACGGCAAGTCAATGCCACAACAAATTACATCACACTGATCGGTAAAGATCGAAAACAACCCACTCATTACTCACGACTGAATTTGACAAGGGCAAATTCTAGATCATGACAAAGATCTACAACCCTAAACAACCAAAGAAAACCTGACTACAAACTTACCTGAAATCGGAGAGTAGCTCTAGATCCACTAGCTCTGATGATTGTGTGATCAACGATGAGGATCTTTGCTCGACGGAGATCACAGTGGTGGTGTGTGTCATAGAGATGGGGAGGAGAAAGGTTCGTGTGTGGCGCTAGGGCTATGATCAGGAGGAAGAGGAAGAAGACTTGGCTTTGGTCGAGTAAGGAGGAGGAGAGGATCACCCGCTCGTTTGAGTGGAGAAAGCGGCGTCGGGCGAGTTTTGGGTTTGTGGCGTAAGAGATCGCGAACAAGGGCTTTCGACATAGAGAAGGAAAAAACTGAATATTAGTAGGACAGACTTTTGCAAAAATATCCTCTAAACTTAGCTAATCCAAATAAAACCCTTAGGTTTCAATTTTTAATCAATTTAGCCTTCGAATTTTTCAGTATTTAACGATATTACCACATTGAGATCTGAGGGTCAAAACCTAGCAAAGTCAATATGCTCTCCTCCCCATGCACTAACCACAACATCCGGACTAGTAGCCTCCGTGATTTACTTTCTCCGTGTTAACCCTAGGGCAGGTTAGCGGGGGCGCTGGAGCGAGCGAATCATCTTTTGCCACTTTATAGCATCTTAATGGCCTCTGAGACTATAGTATAGTAGAAGAGCGTTAAGTTATCACTCAAGTACTCACGATTCGATTTCCAGCTACGACGCATTTTATAGAAATTTTTTCTTCAAATGAGATGCACAACCATGAGATGTTGAACTCCTGGGCCGCCCTCTGCGAGGCTTCACCGCTCACATCAGGTTTGAATGTCTGGTTCATCATTTTAGTAGTGCCCTCGTGGTTATGATGCAGTATAAAGGTATCAGGTTGTCTCCTAGATACTTGTGATTTGATTCTCTACTACTATGAATTTTATAAAAAAAAATGTATAAAAAATAGAATATAATCATGAAATACTGGATTTTTTGGCGCTCAATCGGAGCTGTTTTCGATTTACTACTCATGAAAAAAACTTCCATAAAATTAAATTAATCCTCCCAAATCAATATTATATGATACATCAATTTATATATATATATATATATATATATATATATATATATATATATATATATATATATATATATATATATATATATAGGATCGTACGATTCTACGATCCTACGCCAGAAAACGATCCAGAATCGCGCAAAATCGTTTTTCGTAGCAGGATCGCAGCAGGATCGGTAGGATCGGACAGAATCGTATAGGATCGGACAGAATCGGAGCAGAATCGGAACAGGATCGGTGAAAGCTTCAAGAGGTCATAATTTTTGACTCGGATTGAACCACGTGACCTATAATATATCAAATTGAAACTCGTTCAAAGATCTACAGGTTAGTTTTAAGATTGAATCCCAAAAAATATTATTTAAAGTCTTTTCAGAAGCTTAGAAGATTATTAGTCTTTTTTATTATTATTTTTTTATCTTTTACAGAGTTAGTGTTAGGATTTTAAGATTATTTAAACATCTATTTAATTATTTTTAGTTAGTTTTTGATTAATAATATTATGTTATATCTTTTTCCTAAGGATTTTAAGATTATTTAAACATCTATTTAATTATTTTTAGTTAGGTTTTGATTAATAATATTATGTTATATCTTTTTCCTAAAATGATACGTTTTTAGATGTCTATTATCTAATAGGTTGACAATTAAATTGGATCATCTTGTAATCAATAGAATATTCTTGAAGTTGAACTTGATTATTATCATTATAGTGTTAATAAAAATTGTATATTCTTTCATTTTAAGGGTTTTTGGTAGGATCGTACGATTTTACGATCCGATCCTTACCGATCCGATCCTGACCCCAAATCGATCCTGTGTAGGATCGCGATTCTACGAACATTGGTGGATTCTCATATCGTATTGGACTTCAATAACTCTATTAAAATGGAATATAATTAAAATTAAATATAATTTTAAAATAAAGAGATACACTCAAAATTGAATGCGTTCATTAACTTTTTATATCATATATAATAAAAGTATAATTTTAAAAATTAATTTGTTGATTTCAATTGATTTTTCTCTCTGTTATTTTACTTCATTTTCCAATATGTAAAATCATGATTTATCCTCTTTAAATACTTATGGAACCGAGATTAGGGATCGCTAAGATAAGGGTTCCACCTTTTTGCATCATTCCAACATGGGAAATCTATATCCTTTTAACTATTAATGAAAGTTTAATGTTATATATATATATAAATATATATATTATTTTTAATGCACTTACTCAAAAATTATATTATTTTTAATGCACTTACTCAAAAATCAATATTAAAATTACTAATGATAATATATTTATTTTTAAAATAATAAAAAAATTGCTCAATGTCAACTAAAACGGACAAAATAAATACATCTTTGTCATCCAATTACAAGTGGACACGCAATTTTCAACTGACATGATGGCTACATAATTAATAGATAATTAAATGCATTGCTGTCTTCAGACGTTAATTGTATTCTTTATATTTTTCTTCCTTATCGGCTCTGTTTGCTTGTGTGGTGTTGATGCCATTGCCAGCTGCAAGGTTCGTGTCACTCTTTTCAATCCTTTAATAATGAAAAGACCACATCACATATACAAACTAATCTTGTCGACCGACCACATTATTTATAATTATAAATTTGGTTTGGGTCTTTGGGATTTATTTAATGATAAAAATCATAATTAAGTAGCTCCTCATTTTCATTATTGTCAAACACTTCCCAATTTTTTAATATTAAAATCATATTTTGTTTTTCTTTTCATGGTAAAAGTATTCTTGTAAATAATTTTGGTCAAATTACTCTATATTATAATAATTTTAAATAAAAATAAAAATATTAGTTTTAAATAAAAAATTAGATGTTGTTATGATATCGAAGTACTCTTCTAATAATATTAAAAATAAAGAACAGTGTGGTTTTTTTATAGGTTAGATATTTAATTTTTCTAATCGAAAGTGATGGATCTCTAGAAAATTTTTATTGGTAGTATTTGTCTTATTTTTAGAGTTGATATTCCATAAAAAATGCATTAAAATTCAATTCTTAATTATTTAAAATTTTGAATCGGTACATCATTGTCCGAGGCAAAGAACACTCTTATTTAATACCAACTCAAATTTTATAAGATATGGCAAGAAAATTTTATAAAGAAATAAACGGAGAAAATAAATTATTTTAAATATCTTCCAATGAAAATCTCTCTACTACTCGAATGCAATTCGGTTAATTTTCCCCATGCTGCTAAATTTTGTAATAAATTGGTAAAAAAATTTCTTTATCAGGATAAATCGAGAAGCATTCGCAGTCGACGATCTAGAAGCTCAACGTCCTAGTGTTCGCGTCCTATTTAAAGGAAAAATTCTTACAAAATACATTATAATTAAAGATAAAACATAAATATCTGGAATAACGATTAGTCGTCCTACCGTTGCATCATAGTCCCGGGAGCACTAAGAAACACTATAAATCTATATGTGAGAGGGAATTTTTATGATTTTATTAAAATTTATTTCTAATTCAATTTTATAAATTTACCGTATGATTACAAACTCGTCTATTAATTACATATTAAGGACTTGGTACGGTGTTACAGACCGATATAGTCTTCAGTAATCAGGATTCATTTTTTTTACCCATGAATTATTCAAGTCATATCAAGGATTATTGTGTTTATTAGATTTATTTGCTGGTTGAAATATAGGGGGTGCTTGGTAAGCGGATTTAGAAGGTGGGAATGGGAATGAAATAGATTTCATTTTCATTGATGATGCTTGATATACAAGAATCGGAATCAAAATAAGGATATAATATCTTTGATTTCATAACTCACCCCCCACTAGGTTATCATCAAACTCATAAACTCCTCAATCAAACTCATTATCATTCCCATTGTTAAATTTATATCAAACGCTCCCTAAGATCGGATGGTCTATTTATGGATTAAACGGATGTATGACCCGGATACTTAAAAAAAAAATGCTATTTAAATGCAGTTTATTCGCACCATTCACGTCCGGGAACAGGCAAAGTTAAAAGAATAGCCGCGCGACCTCGCTCATCACGCTCTCCGTTGCACAGGACGATCAAGAACAGGAGTTGGGATATTTGGCTTCGATTGCCGTTTCGTTCGCTTCTTGTTGTTTCCTGAGGTGATTCTTATGGCTTTCATTAGATTTTGTTTGTTCCTTTTTTAAGGATTGCCACTTTAGGATTTGACAGATGCGTCGTCAAGTTACAATTTTTTGGGGAAGGTTTTGTTTTTTCTTCAAAGATTTGTGAAAGGTGGAAAGATTGTTGCTTGGATGCATAGAAGAGTGCATAAATCGGTACTGCTTCCTAACTAAACTTTACGTTTCTTGTAACGGATTTGTAGCAAGGTTGAAAAGATGGTACCGCATGAACGATGATCGCATCAGCAACAAGAGAGCAGTTGTAGGCCACCTAACCCTTCAGGTTGAACCTTGAGCAATCGGAACAACGGGGTCGAACAACTTGTTGAATTCTCTGTCACTGGTTCTTCTTCTGTCGCACAGCAGTTGCCTGAGTCCAATAATAATCATAGCCTTCCTGAAAGTCATCAGGGGGAGACAAACAATGCGCATATTGTTTCTGTGTTCTGCCGAGCCACCGATCAAACGAGCTGGTTTGCGTTGGAAGCAAGCAGGACGAGACTTCTATAGAGGGAGCTGAGTATCGTTCTTACCAATTTCACTGTTTCAGAGATTCACTGCAACTTTCCAATGAGAAATTCTTCTGAGCTAAGGCAATTACTGAGGCGTCTGTGCCAAAATACACAGTGGGATTATGCTGTGTTTTGGAAGCTTGAGCAGGACAAGATGTAAGATTATTTGTTATATCCTTACCTGGTTACTTAAGGTTGTTTCTGTTGTTCCGTGCCACAAAAAAGATTGGTCACCTGATTTATGGCAGCATATATAAACTTAATGTTCTGCTTAATCAGAAAAAGAACCAATTTTGTTTTTTCAATTAAATCTAGGAACTGTTAGTACTCCCTTCAGGATTGGTTTACTTGGATGGATAAATAAGAGGGAGAGGGAGAGGGAGAGGGAGAGGGAGAGGGAGAGGAGAGGCAAGTAAAAAAATGAACTTAACCCAATTTCTATCTTTTCACTCAAGTAAATTCAGCGTTCATGTGTGAGCTTAACCTAGGTTAGATCCTTGTCTATTTGAGCATAAATTTGTTATATTAAAGTAGAATTATACATGATCTACAACAAATTTTCGTCCTGATGTTTGTGCATTTGTTGTTTCAGGATATTGACTTGGGAGGATGACTATCTTAACGAGGAAAAAGAAAAGCATAGATCGGAGGAGACACACTCTTGTGAGTCTTCTTACATTAATTCTAGGGTGATATCTTTTGCTACTTCTATGAATGCTCAAGACCAGAGATTTGCAAGCGATCCAGTTAGGTTGGCTTTGGCAGATATGAAACGGCATAAATACTCGCTTGGCCAAGGGTATGCTGGCTGAATCATTATTCTTGCTTAACACACTGCTTTAGTCTTCTTGAATAACTAGTCATGTTGTAGTCAAGGTGCTAAATATATAGTTATCCAAATCTCCATTGGTTAACACTGATTGTCTGACTAAAATGGTTTAGTTTGCTAAGTTGATTTTTGGTAACCTTTGACTCTCTTCTAGCTCATGTATTTAAACAATGGGCTTGTGCTCAGCTTAATCATGTTGGACTCTGATATTTACATTCAAGCTTGTTTGTCAAAAGAACTCAACTAAATAAAAAAATTTCTTCTTATGCTTAATCTAATTTTTGATTTGGTAATTGAATTTGTTTGTTAACTTTTAGATTTGTTATAATTTTATAAACAAATAAAGCAAGGTACGTAAATTTCTCAAGGCTCGATGAACTTGCATAATGTGTGTTAATGCTACAGCTTTATAATTTAAAATAATTTTTAAAAGTTATTATCCATAGTTTTATATAAAATTTTGTTTCTTTTGCCAAAAAAAAAGCTTCAGGTATGTCTTATGTTGATATAACATTTTAAATTGAATATGAAAGTATACTTATACATGTTGTAATATATTTAACACACACTAATATACTTAAGAATAAAACTTCAAACATATAATTGTATGCCGTGTTACATACTTAAACAAGCTAAGCAACTTACTAGCTTGGAAACAATCTTGTTTACAAACATTAATCACATTTTTGACGAACTGTTCATGGAATTTTTTTGTGAACTTCTTGCATGTTTGTTACCATTGATGATTTGTTTTTTTATGTTCAGGAAGATTATTTTCATTTACTGTCTTCAAGCAAACATTAATGAGCATTCATTCAAAAAGATGAGTTTGTCGATAACCTTTATTTTTTCCTTTTTTGAAAAGCACTTGGTACTCAACTTGATCTTTAGATTCTCACATCGACATCTTATCACACTGGCTGTTGTTTTCTTAATAAGACTGCTTAGTTTGGTAGCATGCGTCCATCTACTTACAGGTTTGTAGGAGAAGCAGCAGGTAGTCAGCAGCACTGTTGGCTCTTTTTTAGTGCCTCAAAATCGAAAATCCAACCAGATGTGAGTTCGTTGAGTAACTGACAAATTAACTACTATTATTTGTGAATAAAATGTGAAATGAAGAATTATTTCTTTTTACAGATATTCAAGGATTGGCAACTTCAGTTGGCAGCAAAAATCAATGTATTGACGCCCATTCTCTTACCTTCTGCCTATTGCTTCTGCTAAGAAATGCACTTAGGCTATTTGTTAGTTTTGCAGACTGTACTGCTTGTACCAGTTTACCACTATGGAGTTGTGCAGATGGGATCATTAGAAACGGTTGGTCCTCTTGTCTACTAGTATGGTTTATCCTTGTATTTTAATGTTTAATTCCACTTGCTATTATATTTTCTTTGTGGCCGGAGTTCCATGAGTTCATAGAAATGTTATACATCAACTAAAATAAATGCCTCATTAAATAAAAAAGGGCAGCCAAGTGTACGAAGCTCCCGCCAATGCAGGGTCCTAGGGAATGGTCTATTGTACGCAGTCTTACCCTATTTTGCAAGAGGTTATTTTCAAGACTCGAAACCGTGACCTTTAGGTCACACGGCTGCAATTTTACTATTGCACCAAGGCTCCCATCGAATGCCCCAGTAAATATGATTAAAAATAAAAGTATTCATGATTAAGTTCTACTTTCTTTCGAAGTCTTAAATGAGTTTTCGTACTATTCAGAAGGTAGGAAAAGAACTAAAACAATCTTCCATCTTTGTCCAGAGTTGCTCTTGCTTTGATTTCCAATGGCATTCCCACTAATAATTGATCCAGATAAAAATCCAGGATCACAGTTTTGCGATTGAACAACCTTTTCTGCCATCTATGCCTTCTTGGAGAGAATCAATGGAGTTAGACAATTTATATCATCTTTAACAGACCTTTGTTTATAATGATTGGTTTTCTACTCTGTACATTCTCTTCACTAGTTAAAGATGGTTTTTAACTACTTGTATTCTTGATTTGCAGTTATTTTCCTCTGGTTTTACATTTCTAATACTATGTGAACCAGGGTTGTTAGTTTGATCATGCAACCAGGGTTTCTCTTAAGGACTACTTTAAGTTTCTATTTCATTTATGGGTTTCACTTATTGATTAGTTTGTCATTGAATAGTTGTCTTAGGTATAAGCTCGAAGGAATAATGTCTCAAAGTATTATAGAATAATTTCAAAGTAACCACACCCACAATGAATTTGCCCATACAAATAATGCTCTGTTATTACACAATAAGAAACACATGAAGTACCTTTAATTTAAGCCCTCTTATCTTATTTCTCCATTCCAATCATTTAAGAACATCTAAGTTGTTCCCCATTTACAAACCAGCATATCTAATTCATCCCAAAAGGGCTCAATTTAAATCATGCATAAGTAAATTACATAAGGAAATAAACAAGAATACCAACCTTATGAAAGAATCTTCATAATCCCCATGGTCCAAGAAACATTATTAAGCTCCTCTCATGATCAAATTTACAAGATAAAGGCAAGCCCAGCATATATATATATTTCATTTTGCAATATCTGATAATCTTTCTGAGTTTTGACTCTATCCATTATTGTGGAGAGTTTATTATACACATGATGCATTTTGAATGAATTCATCTTTCTCTGTAACTTCAGGTTGTTGAAGATTCAGAATTTGTACTTCACATTAGAAACTCTTTTTATACATTTTATTATGGGTTGGGACCATATGAATTTATAGATTCAGGCATCAATTGTTCACCCCTCTTGTCACCAGCTATTGTGCCTTTGTTGGGAAATGGTTCGACATCAAATTTTGGTTCATTTAATACAGACCAGTCACAACAGCTTTTGACTATGGACCACAACATGTTACCTATTTTTCTGGTCGACCATGATTCTTCACAAAACTTGATGGACCACATGCTTGGAACAGATGCAATATTGGATACAGATGAATACTCAGTTAAGGAAAGGGGCAACAATATGTGGTCCGGTTCCATTGAAGGAGCACAGTTTGGTAATCACCCAAATACCATAACTGAAGGTGAAATGTCTGAATTTACCATCACTCAAAATGAGCAAAAAATAGGTATGGAACCAATTAATTTTGATTTTTTCACAATTGCTTCTAAAGAAAACCATGTTTATGATCTCAGTCTCAAAGATATTTCCTACAAGGAAACAGAAAAGAATTATGCTAATAAGATTAGTTCTTTAACAGAAAGCATATTTCAAGGTTCACACATTGAGCAAGAGCTACACAAGGCACGGGGAATGACTTATGTGGAAGACTATAATAACTGTTTCTCTGACACCACACTTGGAAGCTCAGTTGCCATCTCAAAAACTGGGGCATCTGAATATCATGACTATATATTTGATGATGCTAGTGCATGCTTTGTTACAGAAAGTGGGACGGATCTGTTAGATGCGGTGGTGAGCAGTTTACAGTTGTGCCCAGATGATAGCTCTATTGGGGAAAAACCTTTCAGATCACTTGGTAATGATTGTCTGGAGCTGGTTGAGTCTTGTTTGACAGAAAACAAATGTGAATCTAGTGTTTTGGACCTGGATAGCTTCTTGCCAACAATTCAACAGGGGTCCCCATCTCTATCAAAAGCTGAAGGATTTATAAATTCTCCAACTAATTCATGCAAGAGTTTTTGTATGTCTACTACCGAAGACCAAATTAATCACAAGACTAAAGTACACAATGGTCGAAAGTTGCCCGTATTAAACAAAAGAGGTGCTAGAAATGGCAACAACCACAAACAGAGGCCAAGAGACAGACAATTAATCCAAGACCGAGTTAAGGAATTGCGCGGACTAATTCCTAATGGATCAAAAGTAAGATGAGCAATATTGAGCTACTAATTAATTTGGCATACTTGAAATGATGCATTCTGATGATGGTTCTGCTATACAGTGCAGCATCGATACATTGTTGGATAGAACTGTAAGCCATATGCTATTCTTAGAAAGTATTTCCTCTCACGCTGAGAAATTGAAACAGAATTCACATGAGGTAGGTGGCTCTAAGCAACTCCTTTTAGCATATATGCACACTACAATCGTTTTCTAGTTTGTAAATCATTTACATTTCCTATCCTGCATTTTAGGTCATTTCTTTTACGTTTATTGCGAATAATTAACTGTCAACTGAAAGGGGTTTTTAGGTAGCTGATGCTTGTTGTCCATATACCTATCATGAAGTCGTAATGCGTGCAGCATGTATATTCAATCTTAGTGGCTTTCATTCCCTGATTTTCTTGACAATAGTGAAAATATTGCAGATGATGCCAATATTCAAGCCACAATAAAATTAATCTGCCAGCCTATCTACGTGATTAATGGTTGCTTATATACCTTCAGCTATGAGATGCAAGCCTTGTTATATCGAGAACATTAATTAAGCTTGCATCAACAATAGGCTTGTATCAACAAACCATCTTTATGTAGATGCTAGGTTTGAGGGCTCAACTTCATCTGCTACAGAGTGTATGATGCCGAATCACTTTATTCTCTTGGAGATACCTTCATCCTGGTTGTAATTGTACTGTTTACTGGGAGGCAAAAACCATGCTTAAAATGTGTCCTAGAGAAGTAGAGTATGACGACCCAAACACTGACATATTTCAAGAAAACTACTTGTAATCTATTGTCACTGACAAACCAGGATGACTATGGGCTACAATTGATTTGCAGGTTAAAATTGAGGTTAAGACTTCTGCTAAACCTGGGACCGAATCCAGCGAGCCCAAAAAAGCCTGTGAACAGGGAAGTGAACAAGAAACTTGGCCCGTAGTTGTTGAATACCTCAATCAGCCAGGGCAAATCCTTGTAGAGGTACCATTTACAAATAATTATTTGCAACATCTCCCTCTATGACTAGTAAATGTTCCTTCCTCATGACTGTCTTGGTAGGCCGTCTTGCCTTCCAATTCCTGTCAAGATTGTTACCACATCCTTTTCATAAACTATGAATCCCATCAGGTTCTATGCAATGACTATGGGCTATTTCTCGAGATTGCCAACATCATTAGGCACCTAGAGCTGACAATCCTGAAAGGAGTTCTGGAGAGTAGATCAAATGAGCTTTGGGCTCATTTTGTGGTCGAGGTAGGCTGATGTTCTAACTTGACTCTTGAAACTGTGATGTATAAGAAATCCGTCCTAATACTTTCTTCTTCTTCTTCTTCTTTTTTTTTTGGGGTTCTTTAAAAGGTTTCCAGAGGTTTCCACAGGATGCATATTCTTTGGCCATTGATGCAGCTATTGCAGAGAAATTATGTAGCTGTTCCAAGGAAGTTATGATTCTTGCTTTATTACAGTTGCTTCTGTAAAAATGTAAATGGCTGCTCAACCATATGAACTAGCCTTCTGAAATCGTAAGTGCAGGCACAACTATTATGGACTCTGTTTGGATGTATTTCAATAATTGGTGGTGTTCATCTTTCTTGTTTGTGTTTCCTTCTTGCAAGCGATGGTTGCTTTCTGCAGTGACAAGAAGTTTGGTTATTTATATATATCTGTGTATTAACTTTACTCGTGTTATTAAAACTTCATTATATGAATGGAGCTCTCATAAATTAAGATCGTTTTCATTTTATGCGGAAATATAGTTTTTTATAAAAATGATGTTTAGTTTGTATTTTTCACTTTTATTTTTTAAAAACAGAGATATTAATTTTTGAAAAATTTGAGAATATTTAAAAATCATCGAAAAATATAAACCAAACAGTTTTTAAAAAATATATATATATTTTTTATAAAATGAAAATAAAAAATAAATATGAAAAATATAAATCAAGCGTTATCTAATTTAAAGGAAAATGATTTTAATCAAATGCATCCTTTGCGAGATTAGTTAAGAAGATTGAGGCTTCGGAGTTATAGTGCATGGAAGGGTGATTAGTTATCATCTTAGCAATTTGTGGTTCGATTCTCAACTACGACGTATTTTGTAAAAATTTTTTTTCCAAATGGAATGCGAGCCTTGGGATGCTCAGATTCTTGGATCGCCCGTCGCGAGCACTTTTCGATTTATCCTAACGGCCGGTGGGAAATTTTCATGGGATCGGATCTGTCGTCCGAGGTTGGAAAAACCTCGTTAATAGTTTTTTTTAGTTAATAAGATTGAGAAAAAGAAAACTAAATAGAATGAAAATGAAACAATAAAACCTAATCATCGTAACACAACACTGATAAACATTGCATCCCAACAAAAGCCAGCTGCAGTATCCTACTGCATCTGCCAGTTGATCAAGTTCCCATCCTGCAGTGTGTCTCCGAGTTCCTGTAGCTGGATTCTTTGATCTCTCTACCTCACTGAATGGCATGCCTTCTACTACCCATCTTCTTCCACGTGATGATCTGTGCAGCAACCCCAGATACAATCACGTTTCAAGAAAATGCCTCTGCAAATATTGCTTCTTAATTACAAACTGTAGCACTTTAAATTCCTGCAGATTTGTGTTCTAGTACGTTATTAGATTCAAAGGTTCATTGATAAAAAACAAAGAAAGCCATTGTGCCTCAATAGGGGTTATAAAGGACAGTTCGGTAAACGAAGATAAGGATAGATGATTGGAATATTAATGTGCAGTGTATTGCTTGTTCTTGTGTTTTAACCTGAGGGTATTAAGAATGTACATTAGTATACATATATCATGATAGCTAGGGGTGCCGCGCGCCTAGGAGCTAGCCATCGAACTGACCCCATGTATATGGTCAGTGAGAGTCAAACACCAAAAAATCTATGTAGTAGAAGGACATTATATTGTAGGCACGTTTCGGAAAGCTTATATATCGCTTGTATAACAACATGCAGTAAATTAAAGAATCTTTTGGTGGCTTTAATTTTCCAGTATTGATAACCTCCAACATTAATTAATTTCTTTGTTCGAGTAAATTAGTAGCTTAATTCCGGAGGAAGGTAAGGATAGAGGAAGTCATCCATTGTCAAATCGGAGACAACTACCAGATCGTTATATATCCTGGTCTAGCCTGTCCCATTCACTTTGTGGACACCATGCACAAGTGTGGTAAATTATCCATTATCCATAAACATCAAGTGATCCATTATTACTAATTGACCGAATTACTCTTCTTTGTATTTATATCTCTTTTGGCAAATCACACCCTAATCCTATTTGATTCTAAATTACTTGAAAATACATAAAACTATAGACTAATTTACTATATATATATATATGCTTCGCCCCACTTTCGTTCAGTAATATTTTTTTATTCGGCAATTTACCAAAAGATACACCCAAAAATGGATATTTACCAAAAGGCGTCCCATGGTTTCATTTTCACCAAAGGGCGCACTAATTTTAGTGAACTTCCTCTTATACCCCTCCTGCTATACACTGCCTTTCTCTTTCTCTCTCAATAACAAATTCCGAGACGCCAGCACGTGATGTTTCATACTTTTATTTTAAAATAATATATTTGGAATCGGCTCTAAAAAAAATATATAAATAAATAATTTTTATCCTAATGTGCACACATGCAAATAGAAATTCCTAATGTAAGGTCTACAGTAATTGAAAAAAAAACGTAAGGTCTATAGTAATTAAATCATCTAACTTATTTAAAAATTAAATAAATAATTTTTATAATTAATTAAATGAAATTAATATATTAAATAATATTTAATAAATTCATTAATGTAAAAAAAATTGAAAAAAAAAGAAAAGAAAGAGCGTGGGCCTGAAATAAATTATTTTAGGCCCAGCGTGGGCCTGAAATAAATTATTTCAGACCCACGGTGGACCTGAAATAAAAATATTTCAGGCCCAGCGTGGGCCTGAAATTTTTTATTTCAGGCCCACGTTGGGCCTGAAATCTTATGATTCAGGCCCGACGTGGACTCAATTTTTTTTCTATTTTAAAAATATAATAATATATACAAAAACGTATCAAAACACTTAATTTCAGATTCAAACACAGGGCCTGAAGTCATCCCAAGAGGGTCTGAAGTCAAATAACTTCAGATCCTATAAATAATTAATTTAATAAATAACAATTAAATATAAAAAAATATTGTTAAAATTAAAAAATTTTCAGTGCCCTGGGGCCTGAAGTCATCCGACTTCAGGCCCTCCATCATTGATATAAAAAAATTTTTATAAAAATATTTAATATATAATTACATATTATATAGGAGTAGTTTAGGTATATCAGTGAGTTTAGGTGCCGAAACATCTAATAGGAGTGGTCTAGGAGATGAGATATTGGGTGCCGAAACATCTAATCTTGTTGTATCACCAATGCTATAGGAGTGGTTTAGGTATATCAGTGAGTTTTGAGCAAAACTCACTGATGGACCTACCATATTAGGAATTCTGAAAACCCTATATCAGTAGACAGGGTTGAGATAGGAGATGAGATTTTGGGTGCCGAAACCTCTAATCTTGCTGTATCACCAATGCTATAGGAGTGGTTTAGGTATATCAGTGAGTTTTGAGCAAAACTCACTGATGGACCTACCATATTTGGAATTCTGAAAACTCTATATCAGTAGACAGGGTTGAGCTAGGAGATGAGATTTTGGGTGCCGAAACCTCTAATCTTGCTGTATCACCAATGCTATAGGAGTGGTTTAGGTATATTAGTGAGTTTTGAGCAAAACTCACTGATGGACCTACCATATTTGGAATTCTGAAAACTCTATATCAGTGGACAGGGTTGAGCTAGGAGATGAGATTTTGGGTGCTGAAACCTCTAATCTTGCTGTTTCACCAATGCTATATGAGTGGTTTAGGTATATCAGTGAGTTTTGAGCAAAACTCACTGATGGACCTACCATATTTAGAATTCTGAAAACTCTATATCAGTAGACAGGGTTAAGCTAGGAGATGAGATTTTGGGTGCCCAAACATCTAATCTTGTTGTATCACCAAAGCTATAGGAGTGGTTTAGGTATATCAGTGAGTTTTCAGCAAAACTCACTGATGGACCTACCATATTTGGAATTCTAAAAACTCTATATCAGTAGACAGGGTTGAGTTAGGAGATAAGATTTTGGGTGCCCAAACCTCTAATCTTGCTGTATCACTAAAGCTATAGGAGTGGTTTAAGTATATCAGTGAGTTTTGAGCAAAACTCACTGATGGACCTACCATATTTGGAATTCTGAAAACTCTATATCAATAGACAGGGTTGAGTTAGGAGATGAGATTTTGGGTGTCGAAACCTCTAATCTTGCTGTATCACTAATGCTATAGGAGTGGTTTAGGTATATCAGTGAGTTTTGAGCAAAACTCACTGATAGACCTACCATATTTGGAATTCTGAAAACTCTATATCAGTAGACAGGGTTGAGCTAGGAGATGAGATTTTGGGTGTCGAAACCTCTAATCTTGCTGTATCACCAAAGCTATAGGAGTGGTTTAAGTATATCAGTGAGTTTTGAGCAAAACTCACTGATGAACCTACCATATTTGGAATTCTGAAAACTCTATATCAGTAGACAGGGTTGAGTTAGGAGATGAGATTTTGGGTGCCGAAACCTCTAATCTTGCTGTATCACCAATGCTATAGGAGTGGTTTAGGTATATCAGTGAGTTTTGAGCAAAACTCACTGATAGACCTACCATATTTGGAATTCTGAAAACTCTATATCATTGGTGATACAACAAGATTAGATGTTTCGGCACCCAAAATCTCATCTCCTAGACCACTCCTATTAGATGTTTCGGCACCTAAACTCACTGATATACCTAAACTACTATTATATAATATGTAATTATATATTAAACATTTTTAAAAAAATTTTTTATATCATAGATGGAGGGCCTGAAGTCTGATGACTTCAGGCCCTCCTTGGGCCTGAAGTCGGATGACTTCAGGCCCCAGGGCACTGAAAATTTTTTAATTTTAACAATATTTTTTTATATTTAATTGTTATTTATTAAATTAATTATTTATAGGATCTGAAGTTATTTGACTTCAGACCCTCTTGGGATGACTTCAGGCCCTGTGTTTGAATCTGAAATTAAGTGTTTTGATACGTTTTTGTATATATTATTATATTTTTAAAATAGAAAAAAAATTGAGTCCACGTCGGGCCTGAATCATAAGATTTCAGGCCCACGCTGGGCCTGAAATATTTTTATTTCAGGCCCACGCTCTTTCTTTTCTTTTTTTTTCAATTTTTTTTTCAATTTATTTTTACATTAATGAATTTATTAAATATTATTTAATATATTAATTTCATTTAATTAATTATAAAAATTATTTATTTAATTTTTAAATAAGTTAGATGATTTAATTACTATAGACCTTACTTTTTTTTCAATTACTGTAGACCTTACATTAGGAATTTCTATTTGCATACGTGCACATTAGGATAAAAATTATTTATTTATATGTTTTTTTAGCGCCGATTCCAAATATATTATTTTAAAATAAAAGTATGAAACATCACGTGCTGGCGTCTCGGAATTTGTTATTGAGAGAGAAAGAGAAAGGCAGTGTATAGCAGGAGGGGTATAAGAGCAAGTTCACTAAAATTAGTGCGCCCTTTGGTGAAAATGAAACCATGGGACGCCTTTTGGTAAATACCTATTTTTGGGTGCGCCTTTTGGTAAATTGCCGTTTTTTATTTGGTTGTTTATTTTTTTTATATATATTATATGTAATTAAGGTTTAAGGATTGGGTTAGAGTAGTAAATTTAAACTAATAAAAAGTTTCTTCTAAGGTTCAGACTTTCTTCTTTGGTTATAGTGTTCAAGATAAAAAAAATATAGATACTCACGGGGTATATTATATGTTTTTATGATTTAAGATTTTAAGGTTTAGGGATTGAATTAGAGTGGATTTAAGCCAATAAGATTTCTTCTCTATGGTTCAGACTTCCTTCTTGAGTTATAGTGTTAAAAATAAAAAAAATTATATGCTCACGGGTTATATTATATATATTTAGGATTTAAGATTTAAAAAATATTAATTTTTAAAAAATTAAAAAAAATGAATTTAGGTGTCTGGATCACTGTGGCACGATGAGCGCGCACCGCATAGTCACAGCGTAACATTACTATATATATATATATATATACACATACACACATACGAAAATGATATCCTGCCCGATTTTTTTTTCTACATGCTTGTACGTGACTGAGGTGCCTGGAATTGATCCAAGCGCCTAAATTGTTATCAGTTTATTTTTTTAGCTTAGAGTTAAGTCAATTAGATTTTACCTTTACAGTTCAGGGATTGAGCTATAGCATTCAAGCTAAAAAAAATTAAATGCTCATGAAGTATAGTATATAGTATTTAGGGTGCATAATTTTTTTAAATTTTTTTTAAGCTTTGAGTTTAGGATTTAGGATTTGAGATTTAGGGTTTAATGTTTAGGACATAGTATTTAGGGTGTGAACTTTATATTAGGATTAGGATTTAAAATTTGGAGTATAATATTTAGGGTTTAGGATTTAAGAAATTTAAGATTTTTATAAAAAAAATAAAAAGAAAAGCAAAAAACACTCGAGGAGCCTGGATCGCGGCTCGAGCACATGTCGCACACTCACGTGGGATATCAAGATTATATATATAGGGTAGTTGTAGTCCACTTCAACACCCCCCTCCCCCCTCCCCGACTTAGGGTGCTTGGGAGCTCTTTCAAGCCCTTGAATGAACGCACTCGGGGCACTCGGAAGTGCATCCAAGCATCTTGAGTAGAGGGCGCGCAGCGTTTCACAGCAAATGATCTATAGTGTAAACTTTGTATATATATACGTGCGCACGCATCAAGGTTACATTGCGGATTTGAGAGGCGTTGTTTTTTTTAAATTATTTTTTAGTTTGCGGATATGCAATTTAGAATTTAGGGGTTGAGTATTAAGCGAAAAAAAAATTATGTGCGCAATGTGTGTTGTATATATATATATAGCAATTTTTTTTTATCTAATATAGTTGATTTGAGGCATTTTAAACCTTAATTGTGCATAAACTTATAGCTTTAATCTTTTTTTTAATCAAAATGAATGAACTGGATGCTTAAAAGCCAAAATTCTTAATCTTGAATATGCAAGTTCACTTAAAAGATTGGCATAACTAAAATAATTTTGCAACTTGATTATGTTTTATCAAAATGTTTTTTTAAAAAAAAAATCTAAGAATCAAAATTCAAATAATGTACACTTATTTTATGCTATTTTGCCACAAGTCTATTTGCTAATCAACTTCCACGTTTAAAAGGATTTAATTCGACCATTATGAGATTTTAGACTAAAATATATTATATTATCTTGTGTTTAAAAAGTTTATTTTAATGAATAATTCATCATAAGATAATTTTTAAATAAGTTATCATCTTCCAAAGTGAAAATCAACTTGTGTCTTTTAAATGAAAGTTTGTTTAATCATTATGGGCTTTTAGGTATTTTAATACTACACTAATACTTTCTTGCTTCTAAAATGTTTCATTTTAATAAATTTTATACCCGTAAACAAGAGTATTCTAGGAAAAGCAAAATAATTATAAAGATGTCTTTAATGATTCTCATTTCTCAATTACAAATAGCATATTATAATAAATTGCCTCTTAAACCCAATTCATAATTAATTACAAACTTTAACTATAGACACCTTAACAATCTAATTAACTTTGCAAACTGATCACTGGATGAGAAATGCAGAGAAGTAGAGTGAGAGAGAGAGAGAGAAAAAAATAGATAAACTAATAATTAAATTTCATTTCAATATGGTCAATTTACAGTATTTAATTTTAATCTTCAAAGGTATATAAACTCATGATTTCAACTTTGCAAGCTGAGCAATTTCAAAGAACATAGAGAGAGAGAGAGAGAAAAAAAACATATAAACTAGAACAAAATCTATGCATTGTCTGAGAAAATCCTGAAACCAAGAAAACCAACTGGAAACATAAATGGAGATCGACCTCAAGGCTTGGCCATAAGGAAATTACGTAGATGGCAGGGGAGGGAATCTAAGCTCTGACATGTCCCATATCCAGTGTACTTCTTCTATTGCCAATGTTTGCATGTGATATAGTTCTTCTTAATTCTGAAAAGTGTCAGTGATCACGTAAGTAGTAGATATAACAACAAGTGGAGAAAATGCTCCAGCGAAGAGGACAACAGTACTGCAACTCTGATCGAGGGTGCAAAAGTTTAATTTCATCTCCCTCTTTTTGCAGATCAGACTGGAATGATTCCCTAGCCAGTTTGTTCCTCAAATAAATATTATATCGACAGGGAATCTACAGTGGATCTTTACTTGCTGTTTTGGAAGCCCCAAAGCTTCTCTAGCTACTTTTTAGGCGAGGGAGATTGATTGATTGATTGATTCAGATAAAATTGAGGTTAATTAATTTCCAAGACTTTTTTCAAACTAGATCTTCCACAATATATATATATATAGATCATCATGAACACAGAAGGAGGAGGTTTGATTTGGAAGCGATTAATTAGATTACACAATGACTGCAGCAGGCTTGTTCTTTTGTCCGAGTCTAAGCTCGAGATCTAACTCTTCTACAGGACGAGGAGCTTTAAGCAATTTGAGTACCTCGCGATCGCTGCTGGCCAGTTCTTCCGCCCGCCATTTTTTGACCCTGAAGTTCTCCTCCCCGTCGGCGTTCCGTTTGCGCGGCGCCGCCGAGTCGACGAAGAAAGAGGCGGCGGGAGTGCTCGAATCTCTCGTCTGAGGGAGCGGGATGAAATCGCGCGCAGTGGCGACGACGCGATCGGGATTCAGCAGTGCAACGGCACGAATATCGGCGGCGGCGCCGCCTTCCTCGACGGACTGCTTGAGCCTCGCTCGGTCCCGGCGGTGGACGTTCATGTGGCCGCCCAGCGCTTGCGCCGACCGGAACTCCCGCCGGCAGAAGCTGCAAGAGTAGGACCTCGGCGGCCAGACGCAGCCGCCGAGGAGCCCGGCGGAGTCCTCGGCGAAGGCTTTTTCCTCCCACGACGGATCGTGAGCGTACAACTGGTGTCTTCTCCACGTCCAATTTGCTCTCTGATCCATGAAAAACAAAAAGGAAGAAGAAGAAGAAGAAGAAGAGAAGAAGGGGAATTGATTAGGAGATCATATGGACGATAAGGAATTAATTGTCACTCTAAAGAAAAGATTAAATTGCAGAGAATCTTGTGGTGAGATGGATGGATATATAGTTGTTCTTGATAATAAATGCGTGAATAATTATATTCAGGTTAATTTATTTTTTCTTGAGTAGGGTAGTCAATTTAGTTTAGTGCACCAAGAACAATTAATTTAATTAATTAATTAATTAATGGGGGCAGGGATTGGTCCCTCTCGAGCTGTAACATTCGTCATTTGCACCGAAATTATGTTGAATGTCCGGATAGACACATTTTTCTGGTGTTCCATCCATAAAACTCGTTTATTTTAGTTTAATAATAAAAAGTATATGAAACAAAGGTGTTTGATATTAGTAAATTTCATTCGTTTAATTAATTTATTAACTTATGTAAAAACAACTTAAATAAATTAGATAAGTAAATAAGTGAAATTGGTAACATTGCATAATCCGACATAGCGTTTGGCTAAAGCTCCGGGGCTATGATAGCAATAATGACTAGTTGTATTGTAGGCATCCGCGGTTCGATTCCAACTACAATATTTGAAAATTTTTCTCAAATGGAGCGAACCTGGGATGCTGGGCTTCTAGACGCCACTCGAGTACTTCCTATTTACCCGGGGCCGGTGAAAATTTCTAAACGGCCATCACCGAGATAGAAAAAACCTCGTTAATCATTTTTTTAGGTCTCTAATAAAACTAGACAAGGTAATTGGGGGAGGGGGTTGAAACTTGGATTTTTGACATTGGTTGCCTTAAATATTTGGCCAATTTAGGTCAAGATTTTCAATTATGATTTATATGATTAATCGGGTGACTCTAAATATTCATAGATATTTAGATACATTTATCAATATAATTTTCATTCGCTTAGGAAAAATGAGTCATTGATGTGTACATTAGCGTAGCAAGGATTGACAAATCTAATAAAGTAAAAAATTAATACAACATAAAAATTTAGCCTCGATTCTAATTAAAATAATAATAATCCCCAAATCTTATCTATGACTAGAATCATTTATGATCTTAGTTTCTGTAATATTTAGTATATAATCTCACTTTCTCATAATATTTAGTATTCTTACCTATAATATCTCCATTTTAAACGAAGAATCATTCATGTCTCACTTCTTTATAATATTTAGTATTCCTACTTATAATATATTCATTCTAATCTAAATAATCATCCTAACTAGCAACTTAATAAAATAAAATTTATATTTTATAACTCTCTATCAATTAATGAAACATGAAAGAAGAAAATAACAACTTATATCTCTTGTTATTATTGTGGTTGGTAAAGGGAAAAAGAGTTGCTCATAAAAATCTACTTGCTGGAAAAAAATAAAAGGAAGATAGTTGTTTTTTAAAAAAAAAAAAAGAGAGAAGAAAAGCTAGGGAAGAAGAAGCAAAAGAGAAAAATTTTACTTTCTTTGTTAGTAACCTCGACTAGCTTCGATAGACTTAACAATGACACAAGAGAATAAGGCAAGAAAAAATAGGGTTATTCTTGTGGTGTCAACAGAAATCTAGAAAACACAAGAAGGGAAAGAAATATGCGGGTCAAGTTGCTCTTGTTGTTGGAAGAGGCAGCTATGTTTTTGCTTGCTAGAGAAGAGAAAAACAAAGAAAAAGAGTTCTGTGCTTGAGAAGAGGAGAGAGAGAAATTACCGGTTTATTGTCATCGGAGAAAGAAAGGCCAAAGAAGAAAAAAAAATGGGGAAAAAGAAAATGGAAAAGAAGAGAAAAGAAAAATAAAAAAAAAATAAAGGAGGCATGGCGCGGCATATGACATGGCGGGGCTACAGTATGCATAAGGAGAAAAAGAACATGAAAAAAAATGATTTTTCAAAAATACTCTAATTCGTTTTAAACCGATCAAACTTGTTTAAACCTCAAAATTAGTTTGGTCATAATTTGACCAAATTAACTCCAAATCAATCTCAATTTGACCAAACTAATAATGATTTTTCCGCCCTCACACCGTGTTCTACGATTTAATTCATTCGTTTATTATTATATATTTTATTTTTAAAATTCATTATTTAACATTCCAAGTCATGATATTTCCTCGTAAAATTGGTATCAATAAATAGCTTACGTCGAGGAGTTTCTAAATATGTGGTCAATTTAAAGTTTTCGACCAAGAACGGTGGTGAACCGATAGGTAAGGTGGCAGTGAGGTATAATATTAATTTTTTAAAAATAATCTCGATCACACCGTCCCGTCCTCACTTGCCTATGCCCCTGGATATGTATGCTTATATTATTATTAGTGTATTAGAGTCATTCTTAGTGCATTTTATCCATTGATTATATTTTTATTAGTTTATAGAGTGTTATTATTAGAATAAATTTGAAGCTAAAAAAAGTATTTGAATTTGATGATGATATTATGAATGAGATAAAATAATGAATAATTAAAATGAGGATATTCCAATAGTTAATCCGGATTTAGTGGTTGAGAAAATTTAAGTGGTTTGAATTTACAAGATTAAGATAGTGAGTGCTCAAATAATCTTTATATTCAAAAATGTGCTAAACAATATTCTACTATAATATTAGTAAAAGTCGAACCTATGATGCTTAGTTAGTTAGGTGTTTATTTTTTAGGAAGACTCATTTAAGTAAATGAGTGGATTTAGATACTTAGATGTTAAATTATGAGTTAATTACTAATTTAAATAAATTCATAACCATTAATTGTCACTCCTACGTAATTAACTTGTATGTTTTTCAAATATTTAGTCATTAAAATTGAAAATGTTAATTTAGCAGCAGAAAATCTTTCAAACAGTTAATTATTTGATTAATAAAATGCCCATACATATTAACAAAAGGTTGCTTCTTTGACTGAACCATCAATTGGGGGGATTGTCTTGTCTGGGCACAGGAAGATATGTTGGAATTGGTGA
Source organism: Boesenbergia rotunda (assembly GCA_024364735.1). Lineage (NCBI taxonomy): Eukaryota > Viridiplantae > Streptophyta > Magnoliopsida > Zingiberales > Zingiberaceae > Boesenbergia > Boesenbergia rotunda. Next base: position 452,216 of record JAGFNQ010002750.1, on the reverse strand, counting down.
TATCACATATTCAAGATTGGGTCTGACATAGTGACCAGTGTCATCCTATTTCTTTCAGTTTTTTTTTAAATAAAAAAATTTCTTTTTATTATATATATATATCTTCAACATCAGTAGTAAGAGGCCACTGTGGCTGTTTATTCGAGCAGACATGATTGATGCCAACAAACATGATGAAACTGAAGGAAAGAAACTTGATCACCATTAGTTTAATTTATGTCTGAAAGATTATACAAAGACTTGATATTCAGAAAAGGTAGAAAGGCTCTTATTGTTTACCATGAACAATGGAAAAATTCTGATCAAATCTAATGGCAGAAAGGAGGCTGCATTGTAGTTTTTGTTAATTTTGTTTTTAAAAATTCTGGGGGCAGCTGATCCAGCTCAAGGAGAGAGAGACAGAGACATATAGAATGAATAAAGTAGTGTCGGTTGGTATTTTAAGCTCATTGTCCATAGTCACTGCTAACAGATGGGGCACATAATTGCAGAATCCTTTTTGTGAATGTGTACCTGAAACCATATTGAGAGATCAGGAAATCCTGAAGCTCCCCTTTATGCCGATCCTTGCCTTGTGCCTTGATCATGGTGTTTTCGAAGCATCCAAAACGGTAAGCTGTTGTTGGCAGAATAGTTTAGGCTCAATTATGAGTGACATGATAGTTTTCTATTGTTTTGGACCTAGTCAGAGAGTGACAGGGTATCAATCTCAGGATATGCGTGCAAGACTACATCTATCTTCCTCTCCATGGCCCTCTCTTCGTTGTTTGCCTCTCAGCATTTATTATTTATCGTGTTGACTGTTGCAGAGCGATCCTATCTGCTAAGGAGACGAAGAATGATTAGGTGGTGAGAGATAATTCCTGCCTTCTCCAACAAGGACTTGAGGTCCAAATTCTACGGCAGGAAATCAGGGAGCTGGAGTTTAGTTTAGTTTAGCTTTTAATGGAATGAGTCTCAACGTAATAAACAAGGTTCTGGAACCTGTTGAATTCAAATGCAGATCTAGTAAATATCGGCCATGGAGTTGAAAAAACTTCCTTATCATCAAACATATTTTATTCTCGGTCACTCTCAACGTCAGGTTAACAGTTTGGAAGGTGGGAAGGAGCAGCTAGTGACTTGACGTAGAGAAAAGATAGTAACAATTCTTTAAACAATGGATGTCTCTCTCTGCATGACAGATTCAAACACGTACAACAGACGCTGAAAATTAAGACTGTCCTTTGAACGAGTGCGATATGACAACTGATCTATCTGAAAGCAGGATTAGAGACGAGGGTAATTGAGCAAGGCTAGCTGAAGCTAGGGGTTTTTTTTCCTGGAGGAGGAATATTTTGTCAACTGACGGGGCCTGCAAGTAAGCTTAGGTCAACTCTCTGCAAGGCTCTAGATCATGCATTGTCAAGATTCGAACTAGATCTTTCTACTACTGCCAGATTTGTCAATTATCTGGGAAGGTGATAGGTTAGACTCTGTTACAGATAATTAGGCTCAATGGCATTAATGGTGTCATAAATCCCAGAATCTTTGAGGCAAGGACTAGCCTGATTTAGCTTTTGTTTTCAGAATTGGACTTTGGAGGTTGATGCAATCCAGATAGGGTGTGGACTTGTGGTGCAAGCTAAGTTCATACTTTAGTTCTTCGATGAGCTAGGCTAGCTACAGATTTGTCAATTTGAACTAGCTAGCTAGCTTAAGAACTCTAGTGATCATAATGCAAACATGATCTATGAACTGAGAGAATGAGATGTTCTTGTCAAACTTGAGTGCTCTGGATGGCACCTGATGAGAGGAAGGTTTCCTCATCTCTAGGGTCTTTCATGCAAGGATAGTGAGAATTATATACGGAACTTCTTTACCTCTTAATTATTCCATCACCTCTTCCCCTACAATATAGCGAGGCTCTTTGAGGCACATGTATTAGCTTGACTTTTTAGATATTATGGTGCGTTGGGAATATATCTTATAGCCCTTAATGATCATAGTTTAATCAATTGCATTGGAAAACATTTTTGATTTATTTGTATCCTTTGAATCTTTTCATATGGATGATGACCATTTTTGTATCTCTCATTAGGACCTCTCTATAATTGCAATGAATGAAAAGTAAAGTGTTGTCGACCAAAAGCTTTTGGTTAGGCAATCAAACCTTTAAAAGTATTTTAGTTGGTCTTTGACATAAGATTTTACATATGTATCTCTCATTTCTCCTATTTGACTATGAAGATGTTGAAACTACTCCTCTTGCCTAGGGTTGATTGGATCTTGCGTGAGATATGAGATTTCTCTTTTGAGATCAATGCGTTCTATCATTAAAAAGAGAGATTAGTGGAGGATTTTCTCCTTAATGAGTAGCGGATCTGAAAATGTTGACTATAGGATGGACTACTTCTTCGATTATCTTGATGCCAACTTACAAAAAAAAATGTGGAAATATCATAGGTTGGGTTGATGTTTCATCTTTGCATCTTATCTAGAGCTATCTAGCTTGTTAGAGTTTTATTCTTATGAAAATCTTATCGGTTGAATTGCGTTTATTCTCATGCCCTCTCTAAGACATTTTGTAAGGATTTGCTCCATTGTTTCAAACTAGTGATTCAATAATTTGGATTGAGTGTCGCAATAGACGTGATGGACTCACAAACATAAAAATTTATGATTCTTAATTTCATATTAAATCATATAATTTTCACTATGATTTTAATCCACATATAACTATGTTTAAATTTAAATATTATGATAGTTAGCCAATTACTAATTCTTCTATATTACTTGAAAAAAGAGGGTTATGTGTGTGACCTTATCACAATTTAGGCCATGTCTTTCCTAGTACAATCGACAACAAAAAATGATCTAACAATCTCGACACTCCGATTGTCTATCGAGTGATCGATGTATATGTTGAATCTCACATTAAAAGCTATTTGGTTGTTTTACCTAATAACAATTGTAAAGCTATTTGAATCATGTCCAAGATAACCTCAATTAGGGTTTAGAAATTGAGAAAAAACTAGCACTGCATTATCCTAACACTAATCCTACATAATCAATCATTCATTTACTCGGTAGGTGAATCGGGATATCATCTACCTCTATGAATAGTCGGGCAAAGTTTGAACATCTAGATTATCAAAAGAAAACTCCTTTTGGACGACCAATATCTCATGCCGTGACACTTGAAGATCTATGCATAGTGTGCCCAAGATATGAATCTGAATCTAGCTAGCAAGACAATTTATAAATGAGAATTTTATTAATCTAGCGATCGCATATAGAAGAAGGGAAATTAGTGAATAAAATGTACTTGAGCATTATACTAAACCTTGAAATTAACTACTTAATTAGTCGGTAACCAAATGATTGCAACTACTAGATACATATGTTTGCAAGAGAGGGCATGCATACAAGGGCATTCATATGTATGAAGAACGACGATGAAGGTAATTAACGAGCAAACAGCGATAAATAAGACCGAGATAAATAATTAACTTCTATTTAGCACTGTCTAATTAATTAATTTATATAAGGGAGAAATTAGGTACTCGGTTATTAATAGGACGGTGGCGGGCGTGGATGAGCACCGGCGGCGGCTGCCGAGGCCCAAGCGCCGAAGACTTCCTGTGCCATCTGGCCGCCGTTGGTCATAAGATTGGGCGGCAGGTTGTACATCGGCATCGGCGCCATTGACGCCGCGTCCAATCCACCGTACGGCGGCTGAGACGACGATCGCCCCCCGCCGCCGCCGCCAGGACTCTGCTGTAATGGATGAGGGGTACTCCCTTGATCCGCTCCTGGAGCTGGTGGAGCATCGACCGTCGCCGCGGCGGCGTCTTCCTCCTCCTCCTCCAGAGGTAGCCGCTCGTACGTGGCGTTCGAGAAGGTGGCCGCGATGACCATCACCGGCCCCGAGGCCACCAATTCGCCCACCACGTTTCCCCCCACCACCTGCCCCTGCCCGCCGGCCAGGTACACGGTCAGCCCCGTGGCCCCCGGGGGCGAAGGCGCCGGCAGGAACGCCCCTGACAGAGAGAGGATCTCGAACCGGCCGTGCAGGGTGACGACCCCGGCCGCGGGCTGCGGCGGCGGCGCCCCGGGCTGGCGGAGCGTGACGTTGGAGACGGTCCCGCTGCCGCTGAGGATGCAGACGCCGCGCTGGCGCCGGCGGGCGAAGGTGGCGACGGCGTCCATCACGTCGGCCCCGCTCGCGATCTCCAGCACGTGGGAGCGCAGCGCGTTGGGGCTCTCCCGCGTGATGATGACCGGCGCCTTCGGCTTGTTCTTCGACCCCGGCGGCCGTCCCCGGGGGCGCCTCCCGCCTCCAGTTCCTCCCGTATTCCCCCCTCCCCCTGACTGCAGCTCGTCGCCTTCATTCCGTCCGTGATTACCACTGTACTTCCGCTGCTATTCGTGGCGGCGGCGCCGGAGGCGCCGGCGGCGTTGGGCTCCTGGCGATCTCCTCTGCCGATGAAGTGGCGGTGCCCCTCGTCGCTGTTGAGCTGGCGAAGATGGAGGGGAGGGGCCGAGGTAGCCGAGTTGACCCTGGGGTCGACCCCTCCCATCGCCACCGCTCCTGCCCACCACCGATTCGCCAGCTCCGAAATCTCCGATCTCCGACTCAATTCCCAACTGTACGATCTCCGAGATCTGAACCCAAACTCGGAGAAGAACAACAGGCAGCACAATAAGCCAAGTTTAAAAAAAAAACGAGAAAGATTTTTACCAGTATGGGAACGGAAAAAAAGTCCAAATTAAGAAGGGGGCGATCTGACGATACCGCAGTCCACATGCAGCAATTAAGGCATCGAGCGGAGGTGGTCTCGTAGGGCCCCTTCGCTGCAGTAAGTACAGGATAACGGATAACCCCAGAAAGCGACTCCCTCTGCCGCTGCCTGCCGCTTATCAAAATCTATCTTCAATCCCCCTCTCCATCATATCATTAGCCACTACCTCTGTAAAAACATTTTCCGAGCATTAGATTGGATCACGGGGGATAGATAGATTGATCAGGACAAAATCTCCAATCGCCGTTTCTTAAATTAATCACAAGCCGTTCGTGTTCCGGAGATAGATGCCATAATTACGCCACGTAGATACGGCGGGCGGGCGGGCGGGTGGGTGTGGAGGGTGTGACCGGCCCCCTCGGCCTTCCGTGGAGGTGTTTGTCGTCTAGCTCGTGGCGTGCATGCATTTGGCCGTCGCGGGCATCGATCGATAGGACGTGGAGGTGCTTGTCGTCTAGTTCATGGCGTGCCTGCATGTCTTTGGCCGTCGCAGGCATGGATCGACAGGACGTCCGCGACCGCCTCTACATCGAGATGCGACGCAGATAGAGGTGAAAGGCTATTTTAATTTGCGACATGCACCGTGCCACCATCTGAATATGCTAAGCATCACTGAATCAATACCTTATTGTTCACACGTGAATCTAACCAAATTAAAGAACATTATCGGATTGGTTATAAGTAAAATATAACATCGACGCATGTTTTCAGCTTCGATCGATATAGTCATCGTCAAGCCATCAATATCTAAACACATAAATTTTCATTTCATGCATCAAGTATTTAATTATATATATGGAGCAATCTAATCTCACTATGCTTTCTCTAACATATTTGTCAATCAAAATCATTCTTTTGAAAAGCACACAAATGATCTTGATCAGTTCCACAATTTTGCAACTTCAGATCTGAAGACAGGCGCTTACGGGCTCACGGGGTCATGCATGAATAATCCCAAGCGAGTGCCCATCTTCTTCCTCCATTTTGAGAGTAAAATTAAAGTTAATAATAATAATAATAATAATGCATCCATCAATGCCTACCTGCATGGGCAGAGCTGTCTGCGATGCCTTCGCTTCACGTCATCTCGTTCGATTCTCTTCGTCGTCTCGGAATGAAGGTGACTCGCGCAGTCAGATCTGCCGCGCGCTAGCTCGAGGCTGCAGCGGCACGCTCTTCGTGCGTGCCGCTTTCCTTTCCGCCTTAATTCCGCTTCCCGAAAACTCGCAGTGCATCTGCGTGCATCCCGAAGCAGCCGTTCTCTTTGCTTCGCTAATTTCCGAAGCGCATGAAAAGTCGAGCAGTGTTCCTGGATTTGCCCGCCGGCGACTGCTTTTTCTAGGCCCTTTTTCTTTTCCTCTCTTAACCAGAAATCGTGCTCTTATTTTAGTTTAATTTCTTACTCTCTTTTTGTTTCCGATGGGATCCACCGGTGCCCGTCTCTCGCCTGCTCAGGTGTTTTTGATGTTCTTGGTAGGAGACTAAAATCATCGATCGATCCATCCGTGCTAATATATTTTACTAAATTAATTTATATTATCATATATATTTTAAGTTTCAACTGAACAAGATATACTAGAGTTTAAAAAAACACTAAATATGTGCAGTAGCGCTGAAACAGGTTTGCAGCTGGTGGCCTAAACCTTTTATGGTAACCTGCACAGGTTCCTGTTCATTTGCCAGGTGATGGGGCGAAAGATACTCCAATAATTGAATCAGTTGGTGCATGCATGCATGTATCCTTCTTCCATTGAATCCGACAGCCATCTCTCTTTTCGAGTTGTCATTTCGAGGGAGGAGATCGGACCGCCATCGGCCAGGCCCTGCCAACATGGGCACGCAGGAATTGATGGGGAGCGTTTGAATGCGATGCCAGATCTCAGCGTCGACCGCTGTCGTTGGCGCTGGCCCTGGCTGTCCTCCTGCATCATATCATATCGATCGCGGTGGCGCAGGAGCAGTAATGTTCAGGCAGATTTAACGGTACGTCTCGCTTGCATTTCTACGCTGCCGGTGATTATTTAAGTTTTACCGCTTCAGGTACAAGAACGTAAATCACGTGGCAAAAATATGATTAGCTCCTTTTCAGCGTTTAAATAATGAAAATTACTAATTCGTATATTATGATTACTACGCATAGAGGACGGACTTAGTCATATTTTAACTCTTAAAATTTTAAGATGACAACACTCACGCATTAATCATCAGTCCGTCTCGTGAGAATTACAAGAACATAAACTAGGCATTATTTAACCTAGGTGTTCTCGATCTTGATTTTATATTGGATGAAGTAGATCAGAATAGTAAGATTCATCAGATATTGATCTTGATTTTATATTGGATGAAGTAGATCAGAATAGTAAGATTCATCAGATATTGATTTTATTGATTGAATACAAATGAATTTTAAATGAATTTTTGTCCAAGATTGGATAATTATGAATTACATCTAATAATAAATATAGATTTTATATAAATTTCAATTTGGTATATTATTTATCTCGTAATTCGATTCAAAAGCAAATCAGGATTTTCCCAGGTCTGTGTTCGCCTTTTGTTTCCTTCCTTACTGTGGTTCCAGGTTAACTATTACTCGATAGGGCACCGATATGGGTACAGCGTACTGTAGCCATGTGCGCGTGCAATTTCTTGAAACATATTTACTTTTTCAAAATTTAATTTCGAATGTCGCTGGTAAAAAAGAGTTGGGTATGAGAGGAAAGAATTCTACCCTTTTATCTTATTTTTTTTAAAAATAAAGGTAAAAATATATTTAACTACTAAGGGAATTTTGATTTAGATGTGTTCTATTAATCCTATACGATTTATTCTGATAAAATTCCTAAAATTCAAATTCTGCTAATAGAATATTATATGCCAAATCCTGGAAAAAAAAATCCCCATTCAAGGCAACCCATGTCCACGCTGTGTAGCAACACAATAAAATGGACTCTTTGTTTGGGGCTGTTGCTTTGTTGCATTAAAGCCCATTTCACCTTATGTTTGATAAAAGGAGCCCATTTCAGTTTCTTTGCCTGATGCCATATATTATAACATTTTCTAATAGGTAATTTTAATTATTATTTTATTTTAAAATGATAATAAATATCGAAAAAAAACTTGCGCATGGTATTATGGCCTGAAAAATTTATGATAGAATCTAATAAAAATTATATGAAGGATTTTAGAAGGGAAAAAATTAAAATTTTTTTTATTAAAATAATTAAGGATATGTATAAAAATATTCATAATATTTAATTTTTTATTTATAAATACAATTAGATAATTCTCGATGGCATTTTCAATCATACTTTCAAATCCCCTTCTCTGCACTCTAATCAATTAGTCACCGTTGACGTGCATTTTCTTTAACTCCCATCGCTATCTCATACGGTAACTATATCCTCAATTTTACCCCTGGCATCACACGATTAGTAATGGCTCACTTGGATGATCACTCACTTTTCGAGTTCGATTCCTCCCTGGTAGAGCGCGCAGTATGATGACGGAAGAAATCGTCACAGGCTGTTGCGTGGTCGGATCATCGGATATCGATATCATCAGTGTTGAAGTCGCCACATGTCTTCGTCCTGCAATTTACCCTTGTTGACTGATGGGGACTCTCGTTGAAGGCTATAGAATAGGACAGATCAGTCAAGCGAATTAGTCAGGTACAAACTTAGATACCCCTTTTATATATATATATATATATATCCTGAATTCCATTTTATATCATCAACTTTGATCTATCACCATTTCATGGAAAAAAAAATTAAAATTAATCTTTTTTACTAAAAAAATATTATTAAAAATAAATTAATAAACATATAATATTTCAAGGTAAGTGAGAACTATTATTACAATGTTAAGACTCGCATGAAATAGAGAACTATTATTACAATGTTAAGACTCGCATGAAATAGAAAGGGTGAATAATTTTAATCTGTTTTTTAATCACAGATTACTTTTTAAAATAAATGACGTTTTTTCGAAGTTATAAAAATGTGAGAACGAGTGCAGCGGAAATTAACGAAAAAATAATCATGCGAACACAAGTCAGGTGTATTTACTTCGGAGCCTTCAGCGACTTCTATTGCAAGGCACAGGTCCCTTAGATCTTTTCGACAGACAATCCACTAATATCTTCTACTAGTAAACTCCTAATAGAGTGATCGAGTACAAAAAAAAGAGTAAAAAGTATAACAACCCTACACTTCCTACTTGATATAAATTAAATACAAGTAAATAGCTTTAAAAGCGTTACCTAACATAAGTGTAGAATTTCGATCAGCTCGTGTATTGATGTTGATCTTCAGGCAGCGGCTAGACGTAATCATGTCGAAGCGGGGTCGCAGCAGGAAGAAAAGGAAGCAGAATGACTGCAAAAGCTTGAAGTCGAAGATGAGAAATTGTTCTCTTCATATCTCAGCAGCAAGTCCTTATAAAGGGCATCTGAGGCGTCTAAGTTTCCAATTGAGGCACCTCAATCAAGGAAACTCTATTCTCGATCCGAAGCCTTCAATCTCGCTTCTGATCCTCTGGAAGACACCTTGGATACCCTTCGAGGCGCCTCAGTTCCAAACTGAGCCGCCTCAGTTCCAAACTGAGGGCCTTAGTTCACTGAACTTCTATCTGCAGTGCTAGCTGCGCGGAGAGGCCCTCAAGCACTCGAGAAGCCTCCAGTTCCAACTGAGGCCCCTCGAGTATTGTTCATCCGAGGCAACTTTTACAGTTTAAACCCTATAAAATCACATTAGTCCAAAACAACAAATACCCTACACGATCCGAAGCTTTCGATCTCGCTTCTGATCCTCTAGAAGACGCCTTGGATCCCCTTTGAGGTGCCTTAATTCCAACTGAGACGCCTTGCATCCAACCTGAGGTGTCTTAGTTCACTGAACTTCTATCTGCAACGTCAACTACGCGGAGGTGTCCTCAAGCACTCGAGGCGCCTCTTGTTCCAGCTGAGGAGCTTCAAGCACTGTTCATTCGAGGTAACTTTTACAATTTAAACCCTGCATAATCACATTTGTCTAAATAACAAATACCTTGCAAAACAAGGTTAACATAACTATAATATGGACTAAATAAATTGAGTATTAAATAGACTATGTCTTTCCAAGATCAGGATCTAGTCAAAGACCTTAACTTAAAGATCCGAAATGATCTAAGTTAGACTACGCCTAAAGTCCCTAACTGGGGCTTGTCCTCACTGAAATTTGCTCCTCCAGTTACTTACCTCACTTACATTATGCAGATCTACTTAGCTCCTTAACCCCACTAGGACTTTTTGCTAAGTCTCTACCAACTTGAACTTTGGCTAGTTGTCAATCCCGCGGATCCAACTAGACTTTTTGACAAGACTCCACCACCTTGGATTTTTGCCAAGACTCATGACCCTGGACTTCGGCTAGTTGTCAGCCCTGCGGACCCAACTGGATTTTTGCCAAGACTCCACCACCTTGGACTTTTTGTCAGGACTCCGCCATCCTGAACTTCGGCATGATGTCAGGTCCTAAGCCTTTTAATCCTGCACACTCGATAACAAAGTTAGAAAATAACACACCTAACTTTAACCCTTTTGTCATACAACAAAATCTGAGTTTGACTGTTAGCGAAAGCTGCACCAACATGTACTACATTTAAATTTTACTTGGCATCTATCTCCTTAAGATGACTAATTCAAGGGTCCACTCGTCATTCACATCTCTACTAAGAACTCTCTCTTTCTCAAAAACTTTTTAGAGGAGGAAACGTCTCTTACAAACTTATTCTTACATGAACACAGTAAAAGAATGAAAGCAAAGACAAATACAATAAAAAATGACTCTACAATCAAAATCTTGTTTGCTTGATCTCTTGTAGCTTGGAAATGTCTCTTGTTCGTTCGGAAATACAACATCTCTCATAAATCGGGCCCGTGCTCGATTTAATTGCAAACCGCTGGAGGTGCTTGGAGTTCCCAAGACTCTGGAGGTAGTCATTCCAATTATCAAACTCAAAGAGTTCGTTATTCTTATTTATTGTCACTACCTCCCTGTGACAGGATTGAGTAATTTGCGCGTCTGTTGCCTTCCTTGGATGTGGTGGCCATTTCTCAGGCTCCCCCTCCAGAATCGAGGTGTTTGTAAATTATTAGTGCAAACACTAATTACTAGGTGTTAGTGCTCGATTTGAATACACCTCCACCAAGTCCCCCATACAGTGGAGGTGCTGGCCGAATTATCAGAGTGATTAAATCGTATGAGCGTAGTGGTATTAGAATAAATAATTGTTCGTAAACTAAAATACAATAAATCAACATCCACCGGAAGAAATTAAATACACGTCTATCAAAAAGTCAAATACCTTTCGAAATGTTAACAAAATTAAAGCGACTCCAATACAATAAAAATAACACGAGAGCTTGGCATCGTAATCTACGCTTTGATACCACTAAATTGTCAAGCCCCCAGAGACCCGTGCTCGCTTGAAAATCGGACAGCATCTTCTCTATACGGCGGACAATCTGAAACTTATACATACACAACTCAACATATATAATTAACATAGCCACAATCGGCTGACATTCCTACAATCACAACTATGCAGTTGAATAATTATATAATCAATACTAAACATAATAAAACTTCGAATAATAAATGCAACAAAATGAAAATCCAACGATATATGTACCAAGTTTATAAATACAAAATCATAACTCGAAAACCATAAAACAAAAACCGATCTATTGACGAAATAAGAACAGTGATACATCTATCAAGAATAAATACAAGACCGAGAAAAATAAGAAATAATCACCTACGCTAAGGGACTGACAGGTGGACCCTCTCCTGGCGACACGAGATATAGTTATCAACTACCTGAAACAAAAAGGAGAACGAGGGATGGTAAGTTTCAGGTGGAACTCTACGGGTATAAGAATAGATAAATGCATGGTATATAAAAGGGTAAATCAAGCAAATGAAATTAAAGGATACAATATCTGGAATAAAGAATATAAACTAAATGCATTTGTACAAATAAATATACCTGAAAACCAATACAACACATAGGGGCATGATCAGAAATCCTCCTAATATCTTAGTAAACTGCTAGTATTGTCGAGTTGATCTAGATCATATAATAAATATAAATTATAATTGAATATGCATGTCAATCAAATGCAGCAATCGTAGCTCAAATAAGTGCAGCAAACACAAACAAATGCACAATATATAATATACACATGATGCGATGACCTGCACTGTACACACACTAATCACCGCTACATTGGGTAAGTTGAGTGGACGAGATACAAGCGTCAATCACCTGTGGCTATGCAAATACACCACAATACCTATGTTCCTGAATGAAAAGTTGTAACACCTGTGGCTTAAAAAAAACCTGAAATGTCTGTGAGGACTCCAAACACCTGGGAAGTATCAACTATTTGCACGCAACTCCAACTGGGCGTGGCACAACAGAAAAATATAACCGACGACCCGTCTCAACCACAAGGGAGTCAGTGGTTGTCGAGATGCAAACGATGCTATGGTGTATGTTACTAATATGCAAACCTCAATAAAACAAAAATCATGCATTCAATACAATACAAAACATCATCAACACCAAAGTAAATAAAACATACACTAATCTACTAGGTAGGGCTTATCTAATGTCAACCAATCCAAGATAGGTCAAATGATAATTCTATAGTACATGCGTACAATCGATACTCTTTAAATCAGAAGTTAATCGATGAGAATGTATAACTGAACATTGTAGAATACCTACTCAATGGTCAAGCAAGAATAAATATCAAGCAGGAAAAATAAGGAGGATAAATTTAAGGTAAAATAACCTAGTCAGATAATAAAACAACCATGCTTTTAAGGTAAACGAATCTACAAGAATCAAGTAAGAAGTACCCACCTGTAATGTAGGTTGTATCAACAATCTTCAAGTTCATGAAATCATTTCTAGTTTGAATCCTAACAATACAAGATACAAAACAAAACAAATGATCTACAAACAATGTATTATCCATAAATTAACTAATACTCTATTAATTCATTAATTAATTAACTTCTTAATTAATCCCATTATGATTTATGATAATCAATTATCCTATAAAGAAGGATTACTTCCATTAACTCAATGTCTTGGTTAAATCCGATCAACTCTATCATCAATCCTAATCTAATCCATCCAATGATTAGTTTAGATTTAGCCAAGTTTAATCCATTATCCTCTTAACTAATTCATTAATCTACTAGTTCAATCAACTCATTAATTAATTAACAATCCAATTAATCCATTAACTCATTCAATCACTTATCACTTACTTCCCAATTAGATTGATCCTCTCCTAATCCGATGCTCAACTCAACTAGTAAACCAATTAACTAATCTCATATCAACATTGAACCTATGAATTAATTCATCAATTGGAATCATACATCAATAAATCCAAATCACTCCCATCAACGTATAGCCCATCAACAAACTCAAAGACCACTAATCAAAATTCATGCTCAATATCCTACAATAACATGTCATAAACATGAAACAACAGAACTTGAGGGAGATTTATTACCCTTTAGCCGACTGTGGTCACTCCTGCGGCAGCCTCACGACGCATCCATTCTTCTCCTAAGGTGACCCCTTATAGGTAGTGAACAAAGATGGATCAATGGCTCACGGGCAGTGAACAAAAGGTATAGAGTCTCTGGAATAATAAAGATAAATCAAATGTATCTGTACAAATAAAACATACCTGAAACCAATGTAATGTTGGTGCAGGTAGCACCTAAGTCAAACCTGGGTTTTGATAATGGCAAAGGGTTCAGAAGTTAAGATGTTATTGTGATCTAATTTGTTCACTGATTGTGCAGGAGGAAGTCCTAGGTACACTAGGCAAGAAGTTCTGGCAAGGGCTGGGCAAAGAAGTCTTGGTCAAGGATTGGGCAAGAAGACTTGACCGAAAGTCGGACAAAGAAGCCCTGGTCGAGGACTGGGCAAGAAGTCCTGGCAAGGGGTTGGGCATCGAAGACCTGACCGGAAGTTGGACACGAAGACCTGGTCAGGTGGATTGGGCAAAAGTCCAACCGGAGAGCCGGTTGGCAAAAGGTAAACTCTCCTGAGAAAAGTAGGTGAGGACGCGTTCCTCGTCGAGAGAAAAGTAGACGTCGGTTCGACCTAGGGTTCCATTTGGGAGACCCGAAGTCAGAACCAAGACAGCTATGACTGTAACTAATGCTTATTATGTTTTGGGACTAACCTAAGTTGCAGGGTCGAAGGACTGGTTGTATGTGTTGGGACCGGGTGCATGTTGACATGGATACGGGTTCATAATTTAAAAAATAATTACGTGCAGCGGAAGAATTAGCATAAATAATTTCTCAAATTATTTTTAACCACGTATCTAGCATGCAACCTTATGATGTGTGGACATGATCATAAATTAAAATTTTTGCAGAAAGTAAACTAATTTACTCAATACCTCGCGTAACTCGAAGTAAGGGACGAGATCCAACCGTAGCGTCCCTCGGAAGCTCCGCCTCTATTCGCGTCCACGCCGAGTTCTCTTCGGGATGACTTCGCAAAGCCACGAGTTTCGTGCCGACAAGAACTACTAGATTCTCCAAAGGCACGACAAGAATATCAAGAGAGAGAGAGATGGAAACTAACCACCAAGTAATGAAATCAAGATTCCGGGGAAAGGAAGGAAGGAGTCGCGACCCGCTTCTTCTTCTTCTTCGGCGCCTTCTTGGTGGAGTTGGCTCACGGCAACCCTAGGAGGAACTTCTAGGGCCGGCGCCCACTTGGAGAGGGAGAGGGAGAGAAGGAGAGGAAGAGAGGCTAGGCAAGAATCCTTGATCACTGAATTGATTTCCAAGCCTTGCCTATGCACCTTTATATAGTAGCCTCTTTATCGCCAAGTCTCCTCTTAACGGAATAAATTTTCATAAGAAATTTATCTTAATAATTTTCTTATGAATTATTCCGTTATGCCAAGTTTTATTATAACTAACTTTATAATAAAACAAACACATCTCCCCTTTTATTATGGAATAAATTTTTTACAAAAAATTTATCATATAAATTTTTCTTATCATGGAAAAATCAATTCATAATTGATTTTATAAAATAAAATAAACCAATCCATGGTTCATTTTAATTTCCATAAAAAGAATAAATTTATATAAATTCTTTATATAAATTTTTTTATATAAATTTATTTATCCATAATTTTATAAAATAAATCGCGCTTGATTTATTTTATAATTTAAATCAAATAAATTGGTTTCCCTCCTTTATTGTGGCCGGCCAAACCAAAGAGGGTGGGCACCCTCTTTGGCCGGCCACACCAAGCCAAAACCGTTACGAATTAAACTCATTTAATTCGTCCAATAAGCCTTCAAAAGACTTAGCCATTTTAAGCTTCCGATGCGCCTCTGATAAATTCAGATTCGACTTATTTCTCTTGATTGGAAAATCCAATTTTCAACTCGTTTTAAATCCCTCGGATTACTCGTAGTGCGTGTGACTAAATAGGCTTTCGATTTATGTTGACCGTCTATAATCAACCAATTATATAACGATCATGAGTGGCACCTAGTAGTACATCATGACCCCCAATTAATCGAAAGATCAACGGTTGACCTCAGAAAAAATTCTGAAACCCTTCAGCAGCTCTAATGAATCATGTCTCATTCCCTTCACCATCTTATACCCACTTGGTTCAGGACACGGTCTATGTGTGTCAGTCCCCACTAGGCTGACTATGTCACACCTAGCCCAAGTAATGTCTTTCTCGTCCAACGGATTCTAATTACTGTCATGTTTCCTAGAGATTCATACTCGGAACATGTTATGCTCTGGCCAGAGGCTTTGAGTAACAATCCAACGATAGACCTTGGGTATACATCTCCTCGCAAGGAGTGGTGAATCCTTTGTAGGCTGTTCAAACTTCTTCGGGCACTTCGGCTTATACCCAACCATCCTGGGTCCACACCTCCTTAGAGATGCTTGCTTAAGATGTCAAAGTATAAGTCTCCATGACCAAGATGACTTGAACACCGCAAGTCAAAGGAACATCGCACTTAAGCTGCAGTAAGAACTTTCATTGACATATCTATATGTAGATTACCAAATGAAGTTTTACAGCTAGTCACTCCAATGAACTAGTTCCCTTAACTAGCATCCATGTTTATCTCCGGACATCCCAATGTCACCAGCCAGTGAGAATCAGCTGATTAGATAATAACCCATGCTAGTCTCAACAGAATTGATAGTGTCCGTATTTATCAATTCATCGACTAGGGATAATTTCAATACTTCACAATTGCACATGTAGAGATAATCACTAGTTGTGAATTCATCACAAATTCTCTCATGCTGTAAATTGTATTGCGGACATTCAGTAAATGAGTTCAAGATCTCAATCAAATACATGAACATGTATACTCAAATAGTGAATTTTCATTTATTAAAGTAAATGATTACAATCATAAGGCGATTGCCTTAGGACACTTCTCTCATATTACTAACAGTATGCAAGTGAGGTACTTCAACGGGCCTAGGCGCCCGAATGGAGACAGGTGCCGGAATGGGCTCAGGCACTCGTATGGATACGGGCGTCTAAGAGTGAAGGCAAAACCCAAAACATAGCTGCGAAGTCTCTGGACCAAGCCGGATCAGGCGCCCGTGAGGTCACGGGCGCCCCCATCAGCTCAGGCGCCCAAGTGGAGGTGGATAAGCGCTGATTGAGCCCGCGGATAAGGATTCGCGGATCGAAGGGCACGTGTTAGTTGCCCCCAACGTCACAGGCGCCTGTATAAGCACTATAGAAGGGGCTCGACCCTAAGGCTTCAACATCCATTCTTTCTAATGCTCCAAACGCTTTCGCTCTCGCACTGCGCTCCGACAAAGTTCCATTTCGAGATTTCAGCGCCGCCGCCAACCCTCTGCTCTGGAATTCGATCCATCTCGGGCCTCGGTAAAGTTTTAAATTTACGAAAGTGTTGTGATTTAGTTTTGAAATTCTATATCTGTACTCTTAATCTGTAAAGATCTTTCCGAATATAGAATTGCCCAAAGTAAACGGTCAAGGACCGTGGGCCTTGGAGTAGGAGCCGACCGCGACTCCGAACCAAGTAAAAAATTGACTTGTGTTTTGGTGTACTTTATTTCTTTCCGCTGCAT
Source organism: Boesenbergia rotunda (assembly GCA_024364735.1). NCBI lineage: Eukaryota > Viridiplantae > Streptophyta > Magnoliopsida > Zingiberales > Zingiberaceae > Boesenbergia > Boesenbergia rotunda. The sequence goes on along the minus strand of JAGFNQ010002750.1, from coordinate 435,243 downwards.
ATTTGCTCTTTCTTAGTCCGAAAAGTTTTTAACGATATTCACCCCCTCTATCGTTTTCTTTGATACAACAAGTGGTATCAGAGCGGGTGGCTCAAATCTGGTGCAACCACCAATTTTAGAATTTTTTCAGATTTTATGAAATTTTTTAATTTTTTTTCGAATTTTTCTCGTTAATTGAGGTTGGTGCAACACCACTCGATCGCTTTCATTTCAATTATTTTTTTCTGCACTGCTAATCTAAGACCAAGTCTTGGGATAAAATTTCCTTATTTTTGTTTTATTTTAGAAATTATCATGGCCATGCAAGAGGGTTTCAGCACAACCAGACCACTACTCTTCAGTGGAGAAGACTTCTTCTATTGGAAGAGTCGGATGGAAGTCCACTTGAAAACTCAGGTGGATATGTGGATTATTATCCAATCTGGCATTGAAATCCCCAAGAACGCTGAAGGAGTGACACAATACTACTCAGAATGGGACGCCTCGCTGAAAAAAAAGATCGAGGCTGATGCAAAGGCAACCCAGACACTGCAATGCGGATTAACCAAGGAAGAACTTAACCGGGTGGGACCCTTCAACAGTGCTAAAGAACTCTGGAGCAAACTAATTGAACTGCACGAAGACACCTTTGACACTAGAATCAGCAAAAGGGATCTACTGCTGATCAGATTGTACACAATCAAAATGAACGAAGGCGAGTCGGCAACACAGCTCCACGCTAGGATCCAGGAGCTGATGAACGGTTTGCACACAATCGGTCACAAGGTAGAAAATCGTAACCTTATCAGGTATACCCTAAATGCTTTCCCAAGAAATACTCTGTGGGCATCTATGGTAGATGCTTACAAAGTTTCTAGGGATCTTTCTAATATTAAATTAGATGAATTGTTTTCAGAGTTAGAATTACATGAGCAGACTAACTGCACTTTGGCCGAGAAAGGTATTGCTTTTCTTGTAGGTAAACCCCAAGGAAAGGTAGCAAAGAAAAAGCCTCAACCTGCACCCGAGTCTGACTCAGACTCAGACTTAGAAGATAGTGAAGGGGATCGACCCAAGCTGGTTCGGCTAGCCCAGGACTACTACAAGGAGCTGAAGCATCAGACCAACAGAAGGAAAGCCAGCCGAAAAAAGGAAGATCCAGCTGAACCTTCAACTTCAAAGGCCAATCCAAATGTGACCTACTCTACACTACCACAGTACAAGGCACTCCCCTAACCATTTCTCCAACCTTGTTTAATCGGTTTCTCGGACTACGACAGTCGAAGTTTACCTTCTCTTGTTATCCTTCGGCCGACCCTCCCTTCGCACCCCCTATTCGCACATTACTCTAGATACTCTTTACTCCTATTTCTTTGGAGATGTGCGAAATCCGTTGGCTCGGCGATTTCAGTCGGTTAACCTCCGAGTCTAGGACTATGCCCTCTACCGAGTCATAGTTTGTTGTGTACTCCCACTTACCACTCGAGATGTCGCGATTATGCAACCGTTTCACACCTTTTTACTCTATGCCATGATTCATCAGTTAGACATTGACATAGGCCTCCACATATTCCACACCATCATCTACGCATCGAGCATATCTACTCACGATCGAGTACGTACGCCCTATTGCCACAGCATCACCGCCCTTCTTCACCACCATGGTCGAGACATCACTGCCGGAGAGATTATTTCAATGACTGAGTTCGATGAAATAGGGATTAGAAATTTTTCTTTAGCGGGGATAGACGTTTCGGCCACGGGAGTCCTAGCATGGAGACGGAGAGGGTTAGACGACAGGACAACTCTGACGTGGAGGTGGAGGTAGACGTAGCTGATCTCGTAGCCGAGATCAACGAGCAGTTACAGGAGCCTCCCCCACCGACTACCGACCAGCGCATCACATCATTGCAGACGGAGTTACACAGTCTCAGGGAGGAGGTCGAGGTCTATCACATCGAGCACATGGACGCCCTCCGAGCCAATCGAGAGATAAGCGACGCGTAATACAATGAAATGATGTCACTGCTTCGATCATGGCAGCCTGACCCATCTGACCATCCTGGCCCTTCCTTTTAGATCATTTTCAGCCTATTCTAGTGCATTCTGAACTATTTGACTATCCCTACCGAGTAGGGTTGACTTGTATTTGACTCGTACTTGACTTGCACTTGACTTTAGTTTGATTTTTCTGGTCCCACTATTGACCAGATGAATCTTATGCATTTATCTCATTGATTACTTGCCATTTCAATTAGTATGCTAAGTCAATTGTGATGTTATGCTTAGTAGAATAGGACTGCTCTACTTATGTTTCTGTTTAAAAACTATTTTTTTTATCTGATATTCATTTGAAAAATCATTTTTATCTTGAAATTTAAAATGATTTCCGACTTAGTTTTTTTTTTTGAAAACTTATCCCCTTCAAAACTAGGGCTTTTTCGCAAATAGACTTAGCTTATGCCCTAACCCTAGAACTGCATGCACCTATAGATCTAGCAGCTAGCATCTCACAAGCACCTTAGGGTGCTTTTGATTGATTACCTAGACTGGGTTGAGATGCTTAGGTCTATGCTTTGATTCAAGAGGCTTTAAGTCAGTGCATCTGCAGTAATTGGGGCAATAAATACCAATTGAACAGTAATCAGGTTAAGTGTCAAGCTTAGAAAATCTAACTTGATTAGATCACTTAACTTGACTAAACCTAGCGAAAGCTACTGTTTATAACAGTTAGTAAGTAGCTAACTGGGTTAGACAGGACCCGAAAGAGAAAATCTAAATTGATTTGGTTCAGTTTATGCTTAGAATTGGTTCAATACATCACTTTACTCTCCTTACTCAATTTATTGCTATATTTTTTTGATATATGGTAAAGGGGGAGAGATTGGAAAGGAGAGAAAAGAAGGATTTAAATTTTTTTTCCAAATTAAATTTTTTTTTGTTAAAATCTTTTATCTCCTTTTTCAAAAAGTAAAGTAATTCAAAATTATTTTGGAAAATTTTCTAAGTGTTAAAACTTTAAAACTATTTTGAAAATTTTCTAAGTACTTAATTCAAAACTCTTCTTGAAAATTCTCTAATTCAAAATTATTTTGGAATTGTTCTAAGTGTTAAAAATTTAAAATTATTTTGGAAATTGTTCTAAGTGTTAAAACTTCAAAACAATTTTGCAAACTTTCTAAGTACTTAATCCAAAATTATTTTAGAAAATTTTCTAAGTGTTAAAAACTTCAAAATTATTTTAGAAAATTTTCTAAGTGCGAAAACAAAATGTTTTGGAAAATTTTCTAAGTGCCCAACTCGAAAATATTTTGGAAATGTTTTCTAACTTGAAAATCCCTTTTGAAAATCTTCTAAGTGTTGAAAACCTGAAAAATCTTTTATTTTCATAATAGACAAGAACTTAGAAATATTTTCAAAAACCCCACGTATTTTTGAAAAACTCAGGGGGAGAATTTCTTCCAGGGGAGAAAATTACGTACTTATTTATTTACTTGCTTAATTAACTTAACTTTTTGAACCGTGTTGCCATAAATCAAAAAGGGAGAGATTGTTGGTGCAGGCAGCACCTAAGTCAAACCTAGGTTTTGATAATGGCAAAGGGTTCAGAAGTTAAGATGGTATTGTGATCTAACTTGTTCACTGAGTGTGCAGGATGAAGTCCTAGGTACACTAGGCAAGAAGTCCTGGCAAGGGCTGGGCAAAGAAGTCCTGGTCAAGGACTGGGCAAGAAGACCTGACCAGAAATCGGGCAAAGAAGTCCTGGTCGAGGACTGGGCAAGAAGTCCTGGCAAGGGTCTGGGCACCGAAGACCTGACTGGAAGTTGGGCACGAAGACCTGGTCAGGTGGATTGGGCAAAAGTCCAACCGGAGGAGCCAGTTGGCAAAAGGTAAACTCTCCTGAGATGAGTAGGTGAGGACGCGTTCCCCATCGAGGGAACAGTAGGCGTCGGTTCGACCTAGGGTTCCATTTGGGAGACCCAAAGTTAGAACCAAGACAGCTACGACTGTAACTAATGCTTATTATGTTTTGGGACTAACCTAAGTTGCAAGGTCGAAGGACTGGTCGTCTACAAGTGAGGTACTTCACTGGGCCTAGGCGCCCGAATGGGCTCAGGCGCCCGTATGGATACGGGCGCCCAAGAGTGAAGACAAAACCCAAAACATAGCTGCGAAGCCTCTGGACCAAGCTGGATCAGGCGCCCGTGAGGTCACAGGCGCCCCCATCAGATCAGGCACCTAAGTGGAGGTGGATAAGCGTTGACCGAGCTCGCGGATAAGGATTCGCGGATCGAAGGGCACGTGTTAGGCGCCCCCAATGTCACAGGCGCTCGTATGAGCACTATAAAAGGGGCTCGACCCCAAGGCTTCAATATCCATTCTTTCAAACGCTCCAAACACTTTCGCTCTCGCGCTGCGCTCCGGCATAGTTCCATTTCGAGATTTCAGTGCCGATGACGACCGTCTGCTCTGGAATTCGATCCATCTCGGGCGTCGGTAAAGTTTTAAATTTACGAAAGTGTTGTGATTTAGTTTTCAAATTCTATATCTGTACTCTCAATCTGTAAAGATCTTTCCGAATATAGAATTGCCCAAAGTAAATGGTCAAGGACCGTGAGTCTTGGAGTAGGAGCCGACCGCGACTCCGAACCAAGTAAAAAATCGACTTGTGTTCTGGTGTACTTTATTTCTTTCCGTTGCGTATATGCTCTTTCTTAGTTCGAAAAGTTTTTAACGATCCCCCCTCTATCGTTTTCTTCGATCCAACATGTAACACGTAGAGATATGATCAGAAATCCCTCTAATACCTCAGTAAATCGCTAGTATTGACAAGCAGATCCAGTTCATATAATAAATGCAAATCATAACCGAATATGCATGTCAATCAAATGCAGCAATCATAGCTCAAACAAGTACAACAAACACAAGCAAATGCATAATGCGTAATATGCACATAATGTCATGACTTGTACTGTACACACACCAACCACTGCTATATTTGGTAAGTTGAGTGGACAAGATACAAGCGTCAAAATTTGTGGCTATACAAATACACCATAATACCTGTGACCCTGGATGTAAAGTTGTAACACCAGTGGCTTTAAAAAATCCTGAAATACCTGTGGAGACTCCAAACACCTGGGGACTGTCTGCACACAACTTCAACTGAGCGTGGCACAATAGAAAAATATAACCGACGACCTATCTCAACTATAAGAGAGGTAGTGGTCGTCAGCATGCAAGCAATGCTATGGTGCATGTCACTAAAATGTACAACCTCCATTAAACCAAAACCATGCAATCAATACGATACGAAATGCAATCAACATCAAGGTAAATAAACATGCACTAATCTAATGGGTAGCGTTTATCTAATGCCAACCAAACCCTAGATTTGTCAAATGATAGTACTACAGTACACACATACACGTGGTACTCTTTAGATAAAAAACCAAGAGATTAGACTGTATAACTGAACATTTTTAAATATTTACTCAAAGGTCAAGCAAGAGTAAGTATCAAGTAGGAAAATAAAGAGAATAGATTTAAGGTAAAATAACCTACTAAAAAAATAAAACAACCATGCATTTAAAATAAACGAATCTACAAAAATCAAGTAAGAAGTACCCGCCTCATAATGTAGTGTGTATCAAATTGTCTTCAAGCCCTAAAGATCGTATCAAACTCGAATCCTACAAGCGTAAAATACACAGCAAAAATGATCTATAAAATAATATATCATCCTATTTATTAATTAATTATCTTCTTAATTAATTCCAACCTTTTATTACGATAATAACCCCATTTACTCCATATTTTATTAGATGACCCGTAACTCAATCCAACCCTAACATCGGTATCAACTTCCAATAACTCAAATAATTAACCAAATTACTCCTCCACCTATCAACCTAAACCACTCGATATGGTATCCCGAACCAAATGAATGAACTTCATCACATGACAACCCATAAGAACAATTCACAAATACAAAACCAAATATAAATTTCTAACCGAAACATCCAAACTTCTAACCATTGATCTCATTCAATCCAAACAACATACCTCTCATAGCTTAGTTCCCAAACAAAGCAACCACGCTCAACTAACCTACCCAATTCTTTCAAACTTCTTCCACCTAGCACAGACACAAACCAAGTAGAAGTAAACAGAACCCAACCAAAATGGCATAAACTCCACCATGAATTCACAATAAAAACAAGACCAAAGAACTATGCCAACACCACACCCAAAACAAAGATAGCAAATAGCAAACTAATCAGATACTTATCTACCACCATGTATCATCGATTCATTCAAAATCAATGCTAACAACCCAATCTTACTTGCGTTGACTTCGACAAAACACCATATCAGGTTTGCCTGAGATCCACCCATGAAGCTCAGAGAAGAGGATCTCACGCTAGAGATCATAGATGGGTTGCAAAAAACCAAATCGTATCAAAACTCTTCGATCAATGAGATTCGCCAGCGCAATCGGGAAAAATGAGCTATAACTTCATGGCGATCAGGGAAATGAAGAAGACCTGACAACAATGACTGAGGCCGAAGGAAGCTCCAGAAGGCAAGACGTGAAGGATGGAGTGACATCCGAGGGATGCAAGACTGATGGAGGAGCTAAAAGGCTAGGTATAAGTTGGTTTGGCGAGGACGAGTGCTGAGAGATTGTACTCAGGAAGGGAAACCCTAAGTTTAGGGTTTGGACAGTCGACTACTGTTAGGAGCAGTTGACTGGTGTTAGACACAGAGAGATCAGTCGATTGATCTCCTGTGCAGTCAATTGGTGTCAGCTGGAATTCGAACATTGGGCTGTAACGTTCGAATTCGGGTGGACCAGTCGACTGGTGTTAACACCAGTTGACTGGTAACGGTTGGATCAGCAATGAGTTCTATTTAAGAGAACTCGGTTTGGCTGGGCAAAGGTTGACGAAATAAGCTTGGGTAAAACTTATTAGTAGTCTGCAAGTGCTCAGGTGTGGTTGCGAGGTTGTGGTGAGGTTACTCCACCCACAAGGAGAGACATGAGCTAGTCGGAGACTTTTCGGGGAGTCATCCACTGACGGATCGGGATCGTCGATCTTACGGACAGCTGTGGAGTAGGAGTGTCATCTCCGAACAACGTAAGGATTTGGTGTTAGCGTTTGTGTTTTTATTTGTAGTTTGTATTTCCGCTTGCACACGCTAACACGTGTAGGAAGAAATGACGCATTAGGGGCAACGGGTTATTCACCCCCCCTCTAGCCTGCCCACTGATCTCTAACAAGTGGTATCAGAGCAAAAGTTTGCTCTTGTTGGACTAACCGCCAAAGGAGCAAAGGCGCTAGAGGAAGATGGATTCACAAGGTCCGCTAGGATGGGATACTCGGATCCCACCTCCATATGACCGAGACGATTTCGATTATTGGAGAAAGTGGTTAGAGACTTGGTTCCAAATGGATTGTGACCATTGCGCATTGTAGGTTCCATTCGAAACTCCAACGGAAAAAAGGGAAACACCTCCAAACTCAGTATTAGAAAAGGATCAAAAGGAGGAAGCAGAGTTGGATAAGGAGGTAACGAGAATTGTGTTAAATTTATTACCTTTTTATAGTGTGCCCCGTGTAGGTGAATACAAGAATGCTTATGAGCTATGGAGAAAGGTGATAGCTCTACATGAAAATTCTACACAAGGATATGGAGTGGAGGAGTCCAAGAATAAGGGCTCATTGTTCCAAGAGAAGGAAAAGAACCAATCGAAAGTTGAATCGAGTTCAACATCCGAAGAGGAGGAGAAAGTGGAATCGTCCACATCCTCAAGTGAGGTAGAAGAAGAGCAATCCAAAGTGGAGGAGATTTTCAAAGCTCAACCCTCGACCTCATCTACCGAGAAGAGTGGAAAATCCCACATCAAATACTTTAAGTGTAGGAAAATGGGACACTATAAGAGTAGGTGTCATTCACTCAAGAAGGTAAAAAAGGTAAACTCGGTAAAGTTCATTTAAAAACTAGTATGGGTTGTAGGAATGGAGCTAATGGTAGGAATATGGTTAACAAGGTAGATAATCTTAGGAAATCATTATCCAATGCTAGACCAAATAGGACCCAAACTACCATGCCTAAGGGGAGGAAGATAGTAAATAAGCAAGGCATTAATCCCAAGAAGGAGAGACATATGCCTAGAAAGGTGGATAGGTCTAGGAATATCCAAGGTGGACATGTTGACTTTAGGATTAGAACCCTAGAATTAGAACCTTATTGTGCTCCTGAAATTTGCTGTCAATTTATTGAACCAATCGATTACTTTAAGCAAATTGTTTACACCAATCGATTGCCCAACCTTAAACTTTGAATCCGAGTTTAGGTTTTAACATTTTCATGTCTAGAGCAATCGATTACTCTAGAGAAATTAATTGGTAACCCCAAATTCAACCTTTTCAAGTATGAATTCGTGTCTTGCCTCGTTTCTAGTTGAGCTCAATCTACCAGGACTTCTTTTGCCCAACATTCATTCATCAGTGACCTATTAGAACTTCTTGATGTCTAGCATTCAGTAAACCTTGACCTGTTAGAGCTTCTTCATCAAGTGTCTGGTCCTCCTTGATCTACTTGGACTTTCCTCTTGCTAACCTTCCCGTTGAATATTTAATGACCAAATGTTCAGTTAACCTTTGATCCACTTGGACTTTCCTTTTACCAACCTTCCCGCTGGTCTTTCGATAATCAAGTGTCTAGTCAATCTTTGACCCACTTGAACTTTTCTATTACCGATTTTCCCGTTGAACTTTCAATCACTAAATATCTAGTCAACCTTTGACTCAGTTGACCTTTTCTCTTGTCAACCTTTCCGTTGGATTTCTAATCACCAAGTATTTGGTCCTTCGTGACACACTTAGACTTCTAATCCATGCAAAGTTTTCGGTCCTCCGTAAACCATTTGAATTTTCCTCTTGCCAACATTCCCGTTGGATTTCCCATCATCAAGTATCTGGTCAGTCTTTGACTCACTTAGACTTTCCTATTGCTAACCTTCTCGTTGGACTTCCAATCACCAAATATTTAGTTAATCTTTAACCCGCTTGAACTTTTCTCTTGATAACCTTTCCGTTGGACTTCTAATCACCAAGTATCTAGTCATCCGTGACTCACTTAAACTTCGCATCCATGCCAAGTGTTTGATTCTATGTGGTTTATTTGGATTTTTCTTTTGTCAATTTTTTATCAAACTTTTGATATTATTAAGTATTCGGTTAACTTTAACCTACTTGACTCTTCTTCCACATATTAATCAAACATCTAAATCTAAATCCAAAACCAAGTTAACCCAAACTTGGTCAACCTGAACAACACCTTATCCGAAGTGGATTGCACCAACATAAGCCAATGTTGTGAACACAATTTGTTGGGACTCGAACTTAACCTCATCTAAATATATCCGCTTTCTAAATTTCTTATACGATTGCAGTTGCATGATATATATTCGTGTGCATCCAAATCTTCCTTCGAGAGATCAGAACCCATAAATCATCTAATTATACATACCACAAATAAGAGCAAAAACGAATTAAAAAAAGGTCCTTAAAGAAAAAAAAATAAAATGAAATTCACCATTTTATTCTACTTTATTCTGAAATTCAAAGCAATTAGTTGAATTTTACGACAAAAACGTCGCAAAGAGATAAGGAGGGGGGAATTGACTATTGAGCCTCATGCACGCAAAGCCAATCTGAAACTGTGTGGCCGCCAGGGCTCAGCGCGCCACAGCCACAGATGCAAGGAACGAAGCGACGCTCCGGGTCCAGCTGCTTCACCGATATCTTCGAATTCCCAATGCATCTTTCTTCTTTGCTCTTCTCGAATTCCCGTTTCCGGCATGGCTACGGCAGCAGTGTCCACCGTCGGAGCTGTCAACCGAGTGGCGCCGCCGGTAACAGTCACCAGTCATGAGCTCTGTGCTCTCTTGCTCGCTCTGTTTTCTAACTCGAATTGTGTTGCTTCCAGCGGAGCTCGAATGCATTCCCGAGCTCGGCGTTCTTCGGTAGCAGGTTGAAGTGGAGCACCGCAAGCACGAGCCCCGGCAGGATCTCCGGCAACACCCTCAGGGTCTTGGCCGCCGACCTCGACGAGTCGAAGCAGACGGAGAAGGACCGGTGGGGAGGGCTCTTCTACGACACCTCCGACGACCAACAGGACATCACGAGAGGGAAGGGGCTGGTGGACACCCTGTTCCAGGCGCCCTCAGGCGACGGCACCCACGTCGCCGTCTTGAGCTCCTACGAATACATCAGCCAAGGCCTCCGCCAGTAACATAGCTACCTAATTAAACTTCATTTCAGCTGCAGATTTGTTGGGTTAATTTGTTGAATTGATCAGTTACGGCGTAACAGGTACAGCTTGGACAACACCATGGGAGGATACTACATCGCCCCTGCCTTCATGGACAAGCTCGTCATTCACATAGCCAAGAACTTCATGAACTTGCCTAACATTAAGGTTACTTAAATTACAAGTGTATATATATTTGTTGTTCTTGTCACGACTTGAACCTTTGATTTCTGCGTGATGGTCGATAGGTTCCTTTGATCTTGGGTATTTGGGGAGGGAAAGGGCAGGGGAAGTCATTCCAATGCGAGCTTGTATTTGCAAAGATGGGAATCAAGTGAGTTTGTTCTTCAATTTGAGTTCAATTAAACTATTCAATGATTAATGTAATGGCTCGGTCGACAGTCCGATCATGATGAGCGCCGGAGAACTGGAAAGCGGCAACGCCGGGGAGCCGGCGAAACTTATACGGCAGCGGTACCGCGAGGCGGCGGACCTCATCAAGAAGGGGAAGATGTGCTGCCTGTTCATCAACGACCTCGACGCCGGCGCGGGGCGGTTGGGCGGCACCACCCAGTACACGGTGAACAACCAGATGGTGAACGCGACGCTGATGAACATCGCGGACAACCCCACCAACGTGCAGCTGCCGGGGATGTACAACAAGCAGGAGAACCCGCGTGTCCCCATCATCGTCACCGGCAACGACTTCTCCACCCTCTACGCGCCGCTCATCCGCGACGGCCGAATGGAGAAGTTCTACTGGGCGCCCACCAGGGAGGACCGCATCGGCGTCTGCACCGGAATCTTCCGCACCGACAACGTGGCCAGGGAAGACATCGTCAAGCTCGTCGACTCCTTCCCCGGCCAATCTATCGGTAAACCAACAATTCATTTCTAGCCCCTCTCCTATGAACAATCAGTTAATCAATCACCATTAACGACCCCCTCCGACACAAAATGCAGACTTCTTCGGCGCAGTGAGAGCGAGGGTGTACGATGACGAGGTCAGGAAATGGGTTGCAGAGACCGGAGTGGAAACCGTGGGGAAGAAGCTGGTGAACTCGCTGGAAGGGCCGCCGACGTTCGACCAGCCGAAGATGACTCTCGACAAGCTCATGGAGTACGGGCAGATGCTAGTGAAGGAGCAGGAGAACGTGAAGAGGGTGCAGCTGGCCGACAAGTACCTGAGCGAGGCCGCCCTCGGAGACGCCAATGAGGACGCCATGAAGACTGGGGAGTTCTACGGTGAGCATCCCAATATCCCTTCTTCCTTTCTGCAATTGACAAGAAAGATCAACCAATTGTGTGGCGTATCATGCGCAGGGAAAGCGGCTCAGCAGGTGAACATTCCGGTTCCGGAAGGCTGCACCGATCCCATCGCAAAGAACTTCGATCCGACAGCCAGGAGCGATGACGGCAGCTGCTTGTACACTGTCTAAATCTTAGTCCTCCTCCGGTTCTATGCAGACGTATGGGGTTAGATTATGTAACGTCAGTAACGTAGTTGGTGCTCCATTGTAAAACAAGTCTCTAGGAAGCTTCATGTTTGAGGTTTGAACAATAAAGGGTTTTCGATCTTTGACTTTTTCTGAGGTTAATCTGAACACTATGTCTCTTTTTTCCTCTAATTTTTTGTTTTGGTGCTACGCATGATCATGTAGAAAACTTAATTAATCTAGCCTAGCGTTGACTTCGATTCTGTTTTAAGAGACAAAGTAGCCTGCCCATATCACGTCTCGATACATTATTGGACTGGGAGCCTGGGAGGAAGATATATTTAGTTTTATCTTGTTTTCATTAGTGTGACCAAATCATACAATTAAGCCTTCAGTGACGTGTAGTATCTCCTCAGTCGTTGACTTTATATTTATTATACAGAGAATAAAAAACCCAATAAAAGTGATAACATTATACAATGAAAGGATGAACAGTTTGAACCACAAAACCAACCAAGGGATCATCACAGAGCTCAAACTAGTTCTATCCTCTTCAAATTAAGATCACCTAAATTCTATTCTCTTTAAACCACTCAATAAAGAGAAAACAAACAGAGAAAAGTCGATTTAGTGAGATCGAGGCTATAGAATTTAGGCCTTAATTGTGGTTAGATACTACTTCTGCCCACGATGAGTCAACTGTCCATGCTTTCCTCCGTCCTCCCCTTCATCGTCGTTGCAGCAGCAACGGCGGCGGCTTCCGCCGATGAGGCCTTGGTCTACAATGGATTCACAGGGGCAAACCTGAGCCTCAGCGGTTTTGCGGAGATCACCGGCGACGGACTCATCAAGCTCACCAACGACACAGAACAAGCCCAAGGACACGCTTTCCACCCGCTTCCTCTCCGTTTCAAGGACTCCACCACCGGCGCGCCTCGCTCCTTTTCGGCCACCTTCGTGTTCGCCATCGTGCCGCAGCACTCCGATGTGAGCGGCCATGGCATTGCCTTCGCTATCGCTCCGTCCGTCGGTATTCAAGGCTCCATGCCCAGCCAACACCTCGGCCTCTTCAACGTCTCCAACATCGGCAGCCCCAGCAACCACATCGTGGCCGTCGAGCTCGACACCGTCAAGACCGTGGAGTTCGACGACATCAACAACAACCACGTCGGGATCGACGTCAACACCTTGGCGTCGGCGAACTCCTCGCCGGCGGCCTACTTGGAATCCGGCGTCCCCAAGAACCTCACGCTGATAAGCGGCGACCCGATGCAGGTGTGGGTGGACTTCGATGGCCGCGACATGCTGCTCCAAGTCGTGGTGGCTCCTCTCTCTGTTTCCAAACCAGAGATTCCCATCGTTTCCTCAAAGATCAATCTTTCCTCCATCGTCTTGGATGAGATGTTCGTGGGCTTCTCTGCCTCCACCGGCGCCGCCACCGGATCCCACTACATTCTCGGATGGAGCTTTAACCTCAACGGAAATGCGCAACCACTCAACATCTCAAAGCTTCCTCCAGTTCCTCGCCCTAGAAGCCAAAAGGAGAATAAATCGGATGTCTTGGCGATTAGCCTTCCTCTAGCTACTGTAATCCTCTCATCGATCTGCATAATGGCGATGATTTTCATCGCTATAAGGAAGAGGAAATTTGCAGAGTTATTAGAGGATTGGGAGCTGGAGTACGGACCGCACAGGTTCTCATACAAAGATTTGTACCGAGCGACCAGAGGCTTCAACGAGGCCAACCTCCTCGGCGCCGGCGGCTTCGGCCGGGTCTACCGAGGCGTGCTGCCGTCGTCAAAGGTCGAGGTCGCGGTGAAGAGGGTAACCCACGAATCGAAGCAGGGGATTAAGGAGTTCATCTCGGAGGTCGTGAGCATGGGCAAGCTGAAGCACCGGAACCTGGTGCAGCTCCTCGGCTACTGCCGACGGCAGGGGGAGTTGCTCCTGGTCTACGATTATATGCCCAATGGAAGCCTGGACAAGTTCATCTTCTACAAGGACCGACCGCGGCTGGATTGGTCGCAGAGGTTCCCCGTCGTCAAAGGCGTGGCGGCGGGGCTTTATTACTTGCACGATGGATGGGAGCAGGTCGTGATTCACAGGGACATCAAGGCCAGCAACGTGCTGCTCGACGGGGAGTTTCATGGGAAGCTGGGGGACTTTGGGCTCGCGCGGCTGTACGACCACGGGGAAAACCCGCACACCACGCACATCGTGGGGACGTTGGGGTACCTTGCGCCGGAGCTGAGCAAGACGGGGAAGGCGACCAAGGAGACGGACGTGTACGCCTTCGGGGCCTTCTTGCTGGAGGTCGCCTGCGGGAGGAGGCCGCTGGAGGTGAAGGGGTCGGCGGACTCTCCCGGGCTGGTGGAGTTCGCCCTCGAGTGCTGGAAGAAGAAGGCCCTTTTGGAGGCGAGGGACGCGGATTTGGGGGAGGAATTGGCGGCGGCGGAGGAGGAGGAGGTGGAGGCCGTGCTCAAGCTCGGGCTGCTCTGCTCGCATCCGGATCCTATGGCCAGGCCGACCATGAAGCAGGTGGTGCAGTTCTTGGAAGGCGACGCTTCCTTGCCGAGCATGTTGCCGGAGGGCTTGATCGACAGTGTGGCCACGCTGAAGTATGACGAGGCCTTCGACGATTTCCTCAAGCTCTATCCGGCCTCTTCACATTCCGAAGCACTTCTACGGCACTCCTCGTCATTTTTTTCTGGCGGTGAATGAACTATTTCAGATCACTATTATTTGCCAGATTTTGTTAGAATCACCACTAAGATACTCCATTGTAGAAGTGGCTTGAATCTTGATCTACCATGAAGATATTCCATTGTAAAGTTGGGTCAACTTATATGATCTAATCGGCTTATGGTATGCTCAACTCGATTGACCTATTAGGCTTGATGCATGATGAAATTCAATGTTCGTGACTACAACATTGATATCTTTAGCTAATGTTTCAAAGAGCCCGACTAGTATTTTATTTTAGAGTCATAAGTGAGAATTATTTTTGATGACTTCCAACTGAAAACATTTTTGCAGACAAAAGGTTTATTCTTCTTGATCCACAAGTATCAAAATGATAAGAGCAAGAGAATCTTTCATCTATTTAATTAGTTTTTCAAAAAAAAAAACATAATCCTTGAGGACACTTCAGAAGGCTATGATCCCTCAAAGCTCACCTTCGCCTACAACATTTTGGTCATTGGTTGCCTGAGGTTGATGTTGGAATTAATGCAATTATCTGAAATCTCAACCACATTTGAAGAATAAATGGTTTGACAATTTCTAAGAAGATTGAATACAAGTTAGTGGACGCAATATTCAAGAAGGTTGGTATTATAAGTCAAAGATGACTATTTATAAGAGTATTGAAAATATCTAATGTAATTTAATAGCTTTTATGATTTAATTTATGTAACAAGTTCTCTTCAAAGTCTTTTTTTATTGTTATTCTATAAAATATATTTTTTCTCTAACAAAATGATATTAGAGCGGGATTATAGATCTTTTTGGGAGTTTTCTATGAGTTCAAAGATGACATCTACTTCAATGCAAATTCCTAAAAGTTGATGTTCCACTATTTCAATATATGGAGGAGACAATTATGATTTTTGAACAGTGAAAAACAAAGATTTTACTTTTATCTAAAGATCTACGAAGCATTGTTGCTACTGATTTTGAAGAAAAGAATCAATTTTCGATGGCAAATATTGAAAATTTTGAAGTAGAACGAATGATATATAGATGGTAAGATTCTTTCAAAGATGAACAAAAAAAATGATAAAATATATAGATGCAACTGATTTTAGAGCATTGTACTCTTTCACCACCAACCACTCTCATGGTCCTCCGCCCTCTTCACAGCTGCCTTGCCTTCCCTGCTTGGGTGGCTGCCGTGCTCCCTTTAGAAGGGGGGCAAAATAAAGATTTGTCCTAGCTAGTAAACGCAATATCATGGTTCTTCCAATTTTTATGTGGATACATTTTTGTGCTAAAATTGCTCTGTGACAATCCATCTGATCGGTTAAAAGAGCTCTACATATCTGATTAGTAAAAAGAGTTGAATTGCAGGTTTTTTTAGATGCCAAAGTTTTCAAAGAGAGCAGAAACTACAATTGAAGAGATAAGAAAGCTTTTCTCACTTTATATTACGTCTTTTAATTTGATCTACCAGCCCTCCAGCGGATTCTTCCCTCCACGGACGGCGATTTCACTGAAGACGCCGACCATGTCCGACAATCGCAGGCATCAAGAGCAGTCTCGCCAGCGGACGAGCATGCTGACGCAGCGCCGCACAATGTAGAACCTTGTCCGCTGCTCCTTCACCAGCCTCGCGCACCGGCCCGACAACGACCGCGTCACCGGCGTCGTCCTCGACTTCGTGCTCCTCCCTCGCGTGCTCGACGATCGTCTCAACGCCCCTTGCTTCTTGCACGCCTTCCACTCCTCCTTCGTCAACATCTCCTCCATTTCTCGCGCACCGGCCGGCACCGCCGGAAAGCAAACAGAGCTAGGCCATCGATGAAGAATGATAAAATGAAGAATCGGCTGGAACGAGCTGGGCGGTGAGGTGGCGAAGATTGAAGCTGTTGTATTATATAGCAGCGCTAATTTATTTATCTTACAAAATAAAAAGAATGCTCTTCTTTTATCAACAAAAAACGGCTTTGTTCACGCACGCCGTCACGGTGACATGGCCCTGAAGGAATCTATTCCCGAGGCTCTTCCTCTATTTTTTTTTTTTCCAAACTATTCGAATAATCTAACAAAGAACAAACTGCAACGATTTAAAGTTAAATTTCAGATCAGTTCACAGAAATCCTCTTTTCATCAGCAAACATAGTTCATTCTTTGGTAATACAAATCAACGGAGTTCATCAGGTCAATGCGATGATGCCATATCGAAATCACTTGTCGGCGATGAGTCAATTAAATATGTATATCTCGGCCCTACGCCCCACCATGTGTTCGATATCTTCTTTATTCCTGCGACAACCTTCTGTTGGCGGCCATCGATGAACGTAAGGGCCGGTCAAAGTTTGGACGTCGAGGCCAATGCTCGAACTTGCAGGAACGACTGCCACGAGGGGAGATTCCTCGTGTCAAAATACATGGCGTCGACCACGTAAAACTGGTGCCGCACAATCTACAACAAATTAGGAACGGCATGAAAGGACAAAGTGATCAATTAGTCTGATGAGGCTGCCATGTTACAGAGAGAGCCTGCCTCTTTCATGCATGCCAGTCGCCCATCAGGAAGCTTAATTAGTTAGGTCCTCGCACCTTTAATTCGTTCATTGAAGGCATGTGATTCAGCTAGGCAACGGACAAATTGTTTGAATTAATCCGATGAGCTTTTCCTTTTATTCCTTGTTTTAGATAGCTAGAGAGCTGAATAATAAAACAGAAGGTTGTCTACTTAATGGAGAAGCCTGCAGCTGAAGTGGAGGAGAGGGAAAGACATAGCGCCGCTGTGAAAGCCCAACTCCTCTACTTGCACATGATTCTAGCTTCATGTCCTCTCGACCACACGACACCATATAAATTATCAGAAAATTATATTTTAAGTAAATAAGAAAGTAATGTCGAATTCAAGGACACATATAAATGTGACTCTGGTCGAAAGGATAGCACAAATCGAATTGGGTAGCAGCCAGTTTGATTTATAGGCCTGGTAGCTCAGCCCAATTCAAGGACTACTTTAGGTATCCATTGTCGCGTTCAGTTAGGTGAAACATGCCCAGTTCGAAATAACAATCGTACTCCTTTCACTTGTTTACGCGAGCCATGCTGCACTAAAGAGGGGACCCTGACGGAAAGCTTCAAGAAAGATAGAAAGCTCCAAATAAGGACTAATAAGAACTGAAGCCGACAATCATCCTAGTCAACGCCCTTAAAACAAATGAACGTCTATGAAAGTAAACCAAATACAATATATCGAAATCCATACGCAGTGAACGAGCAAATATGAGATGAAAGCCACGACGTGTATTCAAAATCTGTGAAAGTTGGAGGTACATAAGTTACAAGGCGCGCGTAATTAACTAATAACTAGCAAAGTAAAACGACTTGTCCTTAAGCTAATGCAGAAGAAGATACAAATCTAGCTAATCTACCC
Organism: Boesenbergia rotunda; assembly: GCA_024364735.1. Lineage (NCBI taxonomy): Eukaryota > Viridiplantae > Streptophyta > Magnoliopsida > Zingiberales > Zingiberaceae > Boesenbergia > Boesenbergia rotunda. The sequence continues at coordinate 417,390 of JAGFNQ010002750.1, read as the reverse complement.
TGACGCGAACACTAGCTGATCACCATTGCAGTCGCGTTGTTGATTATTTACATAAGTCTCTGCTTGCTTTGACTCACGCACAGGCCCCTCTTCTGGGCCCCAACGCGAACACCGCCTCGAGATCGGGCGGGTGGAAGTACCCATTCTTCGGCGGCTCTCTCCTCTTCCCGAACCCCGCCGCCGCCACCAGCGCCTTCTTCTTGGGCGGCGCCGGGCATTGGACCGGCGTCGGTATCCGGCACTCCGCCCTCTTCGGCGTCTCCCACCCGCACGCCGTCGTCGCCATCTCCTCCTCCGCCTCCGCCTCCGCCTCCGCCTCCGCCTCGCATCGCAGCTCCACCTTCAACCTCATAACCTCCATGGCCTTCGATTTTTTTTTTTATCGAAAATTAAGGTGGAAATTTTGGGGGAAGGAGTGTTGGAGATTATATAGCGGGCGGCCTCGCAGCTCTGGCGTTCTCCGGAAGCTACGAAGGAGGTCTCGTGGAAGCCAGGAATGGCGGTGGGACCTGCCACACTCTCTTATCTGGAAACGCGTTTCCACGTGCCGGGTTCAAAATACGGTGGGATTTTGGGCGGGAACCGTGTCGGTGCCATTTCCTAACTTTGGCGAAAAATAGTAAAAGCCCGTTCTGAACTTCCACACGAATGCACCCGTCTTATCATCGCTTCCGAAGTGGGTCCCATTGCGAGTGACGTCGAGACCAGATTTTGAGTGTCTGCCAGCACGACATGAATAAAACGTGTCGTGCTTCGGAGCGGTGGCGGCTGGGTGAGGATTGACGCGTCGGCGGTGATGTTTGTGGCGGGGAAGGAGAACGCGTGGCAGAGGGATGAAATTGGAGCGTCAATGTCAGAATCTAGTAAGTGGGTCCTGCTGTGGCGGGTGTAATGGGCTTATTATTGGACCGCCCAAATTTAGAAGGCCCATTTATCCAAACATAGAACTACCAAATGAATAAATAAATGAATTTATGTTTTCATAAAAATGCCGATGAAATTTAATATGTTGATTTCGTAAATACATTTTAATGAAATAATGATAGATCAAATAACTCATTAGCGAAATGTGACATAAGCGTCGAGCTGTCCAGTGAGGGTCGTGTTGGTAGCACGAACTTCCGTGGTCAAGAGGTATCCTCTGGCCAAACGGAGCTTCCCGGTGCCGCCCGTGATCGCCCGTTCGAACACGGTCCCGAGCGGGGCGACCGGGAACAACCCCTGCAGGGCGAGGGAGCTGCCGTTGTACTTTCCGGCGGTGAACACCAGCTGGAAATTGGTGAGGCCGGAGTTCTCGGCCAAGCTCGAGCCCACTCCCATGCCCTGGTTCCGGCCGACGATGGGCGAGTCGGGTTCCACCCCGGCCCGGAGAAGGTTGTCGTAGACGATGACATTGCCGAAGCCAGCGCCGGAGTTGGAGTCGCGGCGCTGGACGGCGTACACGACGGTGGCGCTGGGTCCGGAGCCGAGGATTCTCTCGTGGTTGTAGAAGCGCAGGTGCATGTAGCCATTGGGGTTGGAGGAGGCAGCCTCAGCTGCGAAGAGGAATAGGAGCAACAAAGGAACGACTGAGGAGGCTGCCATTTGCGGAGATGCAGTAACAAATTGTAAAGGTGGATGAGTTGTGTTTGAATATTGTGGAGTTGCAGGGCTCTATTTATAGTAATGCTCCGTCTCTTTGTTAGTACTGTAAGGTAGCAGGTCGTCGCCGTATCTTGAAACTGAAGTCGTCGTGGATATACAGAATTGAATCGCTCATCAAATGATAAATTAATTTGGTCAACCATCAATTGATTAATTATTTGGTCAACCATCAAGATCTTTGAACGCGCGGTGAGTTGATTGTGCAGTCTTTTCTGTCTTTTCAAACATTTTCTCTATCTGATCTCTCTCTTGTTTTTTTTTTAATGAGAAAAGTTGGAATTTTGAAATCTTTCCGACGCGTTGTTGATTCTGTCTTTTCAAACATTTTCTCTATCTGATCTCTCTGTTTTTTTTTGTTAATGAGAAAAGTTGGAATTTTGAAATCTTTCCGACGCGTTGTTTCTTCTGTTTTGATGTCAACTCTTTATTATCATTCAATCTTTATATTTGTACATGACTAATATGAGGATCGACCCCAACATTCGGTCCACCCCGTGCCTCTGTTTTGATGTCTACTCTTAATTAACATTCAATCTGTATGTCTGTATATGATTAATATGTATACTAGAAGAAAGGAAATAATAATAAGTTTTGAATTTTTTATTAGAATTATTATATATGAGGATCGACCCCAAAATTCGGTCCATCCTGATTTATTGGGATTTCAAGCGCGTAGTATTTTTATTGTCTTTGACTTGCTATTAGAGGTGAAAATAGATAAGGCGGTTTGCTAGGGGCCGTGACCTATTTAAAAATAGAATAATGCTCAGGCTCAATATAAAGATTATCAAGTTTGTCTCTGATAGGCTGACCTGAACCTGTCTCTGATAATTTATATAATATGTATATATTATATAAATTATCAAAATATGCATACTTCGAACTCTTAGCTTCAAACAAGAAAAAAGCCTATCAGCCATCATACTTACCACTATACCATCACTCTCTTTTAGTTATAATATACATATTTTATAATTTTATATTTTCATAATATCTCAATATCATTCAAAATAATTAAACAACCCTATTTGTAGGCCTGACCTATTTTGAGGCTTGTATGATGCAAGACATGATTACATATAAAAGTTTATTTTTCGATCGGTTTAATGCTTTAGTCTGTTAGCCTATATAAAATGTTCTAAACTATAGGCTTTGTAAACAAGCCGTAGGCTGGGTCAGGCTGTTGAATAGGTCAGGTTTAGGCCAAGAACAAAGTCTATAATTGACCATAGGTCATGCTCAGACCATTTTATTACTATATAGGAGGCAAAAGCTTGACCTAGCTTAGTCTATTTCCATCATTGTTTGCTATGACTTCTCCTGTATCAAACATTCAATTTTTTTATTTGTTTGGACTTTGACAATTATATAACATCCAATCTTTCCTAATCTATTAGGATTTTATATACTTATCTAATATCCAGTAGTCTCCAATTAATCATTACTAATTTGAATTTCGCTTCTCATGTTAAGTGTCCAGTCCTTCACGATCAACCTGTACTTTTGTCTTCTTCGATTATCAAATCCTTGGTTAATAATAACCTACTTGGACTTTCGTCATCTCCGATCATTATGTGTCTGATCAACCATGACCCACTTCGACTTTTCTATTGCCAACAATTGAACATCCAACTGCTAAGTGTTCGGTAAACAATGATTCACTTGAACTTTTCACTTATTGTCAAATATCCAATCAACTTTAATTTATTTGACTCTTACTCAACCATCTAACATATTAATTAAAAATCAAAACTCAAACTCGAGTTAACTTATTAGATGTCGATTACATCAATATTGAAACGAGGAAGGAATACTTTTTTTTTAATTTATTTTTCCCTAATATCAAAATTATGAGTAAGAACTTTTTTTTATTGAAATTAAATAAGGCAAAAATAAAAACTTCTAAATTTTCTAATGAATTTTGTAAATTAGAATTAACTGTTTTAAAAAATATTATTTTTATCTTAATTATGACATGTAGCTATACTATATTAGACTAAATATAAAATCAGAATCAGAATAGAAAAAATAAGGCTAACGGTATATCATTGTGTAAATTTAAAATTTTAACTTTTAATTGGAAACTTTCTGAATCTTACTTTATGATTAGACAAAATAACTAATAAGGAAAATCACTATATACTTTGAGAAAGTTGGGGATTAATTTTAAGGTTAAAATTAAAGATGACCTCAATTCCATCTTTAACGTTTTTATCATCATTTACATTTCAGTTCTTGTTTTGGCTATTATATATAGTCTCACAATTTTCACCATCAATGATGATATTGTTCTTAGCATTGCTGAAGAGTACGTTGACTTTAGTAATTTCAACATTTAAATTTTATGGCTCAAACGCATTATAAAAACTGAAAAGCACCATGCATATCTTAAATTCTTCAAATGTGCAAAATATTACACCTTGTTTGGAAATTTTTTAAGTAAGAAATTGAATTCTCATGTTTGGAATGAATTAGTTAAAAACAGAATTGAATTGAATTCCTTGATTTGGAATCAATCAGAATTGAATTCAATTGTTATACTTTTACCATTTTATCCTTCACCAAAACTAGCATAATTTAACAATTCAAAACCCAAAACTTGTATGAAAAATTCCTTCGCCTACATCTTTCACTCAATCAGATTGGATAAATCACATGTATAATAAGTAACCAAAAACTACACTCTTATCATTTTATGATTAAGAAAAAAAATACACAACGAAGCAGTCTGCATTATAACTTGAAAACATTACAAACTGACAGTTATAACTAATGAAGCAACCTACTTTATAACAAGTTACAAACAGAAGCGTCATGAAGTAACCTGCTTGAAAACATTGCAAACTGACAGTTATAACATTGCAAATTGACAATTAAAAAATACATAATGAAGCAGCCTGCTTTACACAAATTGAAAACATTGCAAACTGACAGTTTAGACCCCTACTCAGTTTAGTCCTTTTTATTTTACAATTTCGTCAGCAATTCAAATTTATTCTGCTCTTGGACCAATATTTAAATTGGAAAACATACAATCTTCCATTTCACTACTTGATCCCAAGTCCAATATCTTTGACAAGCAAATATCAAAAACTCACTCCAACTTGAGTACTTCTTGTGACTGTAGAAGAAACCATCAAACTTTACTACCACAAGAGGCGTCTCAAAACCATTACAGTTACTATTAACAAATCTGTTTGTATTCAATGTGGTGATTCATCTTTCTCCTTGCATTGATCTGAATCCGGAGAACTTTCCACAAAGGTTAGAAGTCTGAATCCAACCTTATGAAAGTTGCAAGCCAATGAATTCTAAAAATAACTCATGTCAGGACTAGCAATTGTCTTTCAATGAATTCTAAAACGAAGTGAACTGCCATGAAAACAAAAATAGACGGCAAACGAAACAGAAAAAGAAAACAGAAAACAACAGAGCGCAGATCTGTGCTTGTGGGAGTTGGAACACAAAAAGGAGCTCGAAAACGAACTGCCATGAAAAAAATAGAAAAAAAAAGAAAACGAACCGTGCTTGAGATCTGGTGGCCGACAACAACAGTGAAAAGGCTGCAGAGGAGCGAGCGCAGATTAGTGGGAGAAGAGCGCAGATCTGTGCTTCTGTGGGAGAAGAGCGCAGAAGAGGAGAGAAAAGGCTGAGCAGTGAGCAGACAAAGGTTGCGCAGGAAACACTATGCTGATTGTTTTATTAGAGATGGGCGATTTAGTAATTTGAAATTTTGAAAGGAATTCCTTTCACAAATGAGACCCAAAGAGGTGATTTGTTTTGAGGGGTTTGAAAGGAATTGAAATTCAATTCCTTACCAATTCCTCCCTAAAAATGTATACCAAAGGATGAAATTGAATTCCAATTCCCGAAGGAATTCAATTCCATCCTTTTCCAAACAGGGTGTAAGACTTAGGATAGCATACAACAGTAAGCCCAATTCACAGCAACTTCCAAGCACAAAAGAACAGAACTGACCTCTCCAACAAAACCAACTCAAATATGGACTTATTCAAGAACAACACCAATGGAACCTTATCTTATCATCTTCCACGGCAGCTTAGTGAGCATTGGTATCCTTGATTACAGGAAAAGAAAGAATCATCTGTCCTTGTCTTGTGAAGCAAACAATAGAATCTAGGCACAAGAAATCAAACACCTACCTCCATTGAAGCCAACAACCAAGTATAAACCGAATCCAAGAGAAAATTCAATTTTCCATCTCAAAATCCCATCCACATAACCCATCACGGTAGAGCACAAATCAACAATGGATCTCACATGGAATGTGATCACACCTTCATCTGTCCCGAATCCAAATGCGATCAGAAAGAAACCAAGTAGGGTTTACCGCAACCCTACACCGACGGTGAGGAGGTGAGGCGACGTCGACCGACGATGGATCACGATGACGTTGGCGCTGAAGCAAGGGAAGAGGGTCACCGGGCACGGGAGAAGAAGAAGAGGAAGACGAAGAAGAGGAAGAAGAAGGGGTGCAACGGCGTCAGACTTGGATCGTGTGTGAAGAGGGGAAGGAGAGCAGGTTTATATGTTTATGTGTATTTGCAGCAAGGTCCTCAAAGTTTGGGGTTATTCAATTCCTACCCTTAAGTTTCAGTTTTTTAACATAAATGGCTGGCTGTATATATATGATCCACTTTTCTCTTCTTATAAACAACTCTTCAAGTTTTAATTTGGTTACGGTCTTTAATTTGCTCATAACGAAAAGATAAAACAGAACTAATTAATCATGCACCAACGTTTTTAACCCAACATAATCATGATCTTTTATAATACAATTTACCTTATTAAGATGTACATAAATCAAGGGTTATGAAATAATTATAAATGAGTAGAAAAGAATAAATTGCATAAATGTTGATCTCAAGTCTCAACGGAAGGTGATATAAGCGTCGAGCTGTCCAGTGAGCGTCGTGTTGGTAGAACGAACTTCCGTGGTCAAGAGGTAGCCTCTGGCAAGTCGGAACCGTCCGGTGCCACCGGTGATCGCCCGTTCGAACACGGTCCCGAGCGGGGCGACCGGGAACAACCCCTGCAGGGAGAGGGAGCTGCCGTTGTACTTGCCGGCGTTGAACATCAGTTGGAAATTGGTGAGGCCGGAGTTCTCGGCCAAGCTCGAGCCCACTCCCATGCCCTGGTTCCTGCCGACGATGGGCGAGTCGGGCTCCACCCCGGTCCGAAGGAGGTTGTCGTAGACGATGACGTTGCCGAAGCCAGCGCCGGAGTTGGAGTCGCGGCGCTGGACGGCGTACACGACAGTGGCGCTGGGTCCGGAGCCGAGGATTCTCTCGTGGTTGTAGAAGCGCAGGTGCATGTATCCATCGGGGTTGGAGGATGCAGTTGCAGCTGCGAAGAGCACGAAGAGAAGTAACGAAGGAATGACTGAGGAGTCTGCCATTGGCGGAGATGCAGTAACAAATTGTAAAAGTGGATGAGTTGTGTTTGAATATTGTGGAGTTGCAGGGCTCTATTTATAGCAATGCTCCGTCTCTTTGTTAATACTGTAAGGTAGCAGGTCGTCGCCGTATCTTGAAATTGAAGTCGTCGTGGATATACAGAATTGAAGCGGTCATCAAATGATAAATTAACTTGGTCAACCACTAAGATCTTTTGAACGCGCGGTAAGTTGATTTTGCAGTCTTTTCTGTCTTTTCAAACATTTTCTCTATCTGATCTCTCTCTGTTTTTTTTTGTTAATGAGAAAAGTTGGAATTTTGAAATCTTTCCGACGCGTTGTTGCCTCTGTTTTGATGTAAATTCTTTATTATCATTCAATCTTCATATCTCTATATGACTAATATGTATACCAGAATTATTTGAATTTTTTATTAGAATTATTATATATGAGGATCGACTCCAACATCGGTCCACCCAGTGCCTCTGTTTTGATGTCAACTCTTTATTATCATTCAATCTTTATATCTGTATATGACTAATATGGATACCAGAAGAAAGGAAATAATAAAAAGTTGTAAATTTTTTATTAGAATTATTATATATGAGGATCACCAGAACATTCGGACCACCCTGATTTATCAGGATTTCAAGCGCTTGGTACTTTATTATCTTTGATTTGCTATTAGGGGCAGAAAGAGACAAGCCAGAACTTGTGGCCAATTTAAAAAAAATAAAATAATACTCAAGTCTATTTTAAACTTTTCTTATCTTATCAAATCAGCTTAGTATAAAGATTATCAAGTCTATCATTAAAATTGGATACATATTTATATATTGTCAAAATGTCTAATGCATTGTTCAAACCCATATCTTCAAATAATAAAAAGTCTATCAATCACCTTACTTACTACTACACCATCACTCTCATCCTCATGGGATAGACTGATAGTTAGTACGTGAGTGTTGCCACCATAAGATTTGGAGGTCAAAATTTGACCAGGCCAGTGTATCCGTCCTCCTCATGCACTAGCCACAATATTCGAGCTAGTAGTTTCCGTGATTTATCTCCTCCGTGTTAGCCCTGGGACGAGTTGGCGAGGGCGCTAGGGCGAGCGAATCACCTTTTGCCACGACTACACCATCACTCTCTTTTAGTTATAATATACATATTTTATAACATTATATGTCACGCCCCGAGACCGGCGGAGTTGCTGATCCAATATAGAATCGGACAACACCTCCCCTGTCCGACGGACAATTTACACACACATACAAACACACGCAAATAATAATATGCCTCAGGCCTCAAAACAGATATATAAGAATACTAAAACGAAAAATAATGCAGCGGAAACTATAAAACTCACCAGAGTTGCCCACTGGGCAGACGCGCAGCAAAACAAACACCCAAAGTCCAACAGAGGACTCAAAAATACAACGCCGAATGAATAAAACACGAATACAGACTCGTGACATAACAATCGACTACAATGCATAACAAATGCGAAGAATAGAAATAAAGGAACGCGGAAGCACCAGCTACGGAGTAGTAGGGACCCTGGGACTGGCAACTGGGCTCCTCCGTCGAACTATCAACCTGAAAAACAAAATCATGGTGACGGGTGGTGAGTCCAAGTGGACTCTGCGGATATAGATAGATATGCATGGCAGTATAATAGCTGAATAAGCTATAAGGAATCAACATGGATACAGTCTCAATAGAAAATATCAGAATATGCAAAACTGAACATACATACCAGTAAATCAGCCTATCCTGAGCATATAAAGGACTCGTACCATGCGAGCTAGTGCAGGGTCAGTATACCACACATATATCATAAATCCTGTATGTGCATGTCAAACAAGTGCAGCAAATAAATGCAGCAAACACAATCAAGTGCACAATGCATCGTATGCATATGATGCAATGTCATGGTCACCCCCTAACACCAGTCAAGCCACCGAGACAGGCGATACTGTGTCGGCCGAGTGGGTAGAGCTGTGACACTGTACGCACCCTGCTATCACTGCTCCTGAGTGACCGAGTGGACAGGATGCTGGTGGAGTGAACACTCCGCCCCATGTATATATGGGGGAGATATCTCTCTCATCTTCTCTGGTCTATGGGAAGAGAAGGGATCCCTGCTTGCTACCACGCTCCAAAACCACTACCCATGAGCGTTTGAGCGGAGCAATACAGAGCAAATGCACACACGCTACGGTACCCACTAACCCATGAGTGGCCGTGTGTGCAGAACATGTGCCAGAGGACGTCAGGCTCAACCACAAGGGAGTCGCTGATCGCCGGCATGCAAACAGTGCAGGTATGGTGCATGACTCCAATACATGCAAACCCTACCAGGTCATCGACACATGACTCAATCTAATATGCACAGGTCATAATCATGAATCATACCCAAACATCATGTCTAGATACACATGCAAGTATAACTAGAATCCACCAGTGCAATCATATCATGGCATGCTAATCAAATCTACAGACTGATGCTTTTACCAATACTATACAGATTCAGATAAACAAATGGTGAGACTGTATAGAAGTAAAATCAGATTACTCTAGGGTCAAGCATAAGTATCAAGCAGGATAACAAAACGGTAGCAGGTAAGGTAAACAAGGTCCTACTGCATAAATACGTGCAAGCCATGCATAAAGATAAACTGGATCTAAGAAAACAAGCAGGAAGTACCCGCCTCCAATAGATGCAGTCCGTATCAACTGGATAAGAACCACCCGTCAAATAATAAGCAGCAATAACTCCCAGTCAAGTCCCTGTATCAAGGGTGTATTTAATTAGCTATTTACAGAAAGATAAGTAGCTAATTACTCCCTAAACCAAATTAGGGTTAACCCAGTTATCCCATTAACTGATGGGTTCTTAATTAGCCTATGTAATTAAGATTTAGGTTTAAGTTTTACTTTAGGTCCAATCCTAAACTCGAATTCACCACACTTAGATTATTAGGGTTAAGTTTCATACTAAACCCAATCTCAACCCAATCACCCAATACTTCAAGGTAACATGTGACAAACACTACAACACCTAGTACCAAATTACCTAACTGATACCAATCACTACACATTGAATCCCACAGCTCCAGTAGCAAGAGCTCACAAGGTAGGGCTAACACGAAACTGAAACAACATACAAATCAAACAGATTACCTTAATACACCTTAATTAACTCAGCCACTACACTCACAGAACAAAACCTAAATGAACAAAAGACATTCACGGTGAACTACAGAAATTTTCTAAGAAAATTACTCTAACCAGGTAGAGCTCACCTCCACAGCAGGGATTCTTCAGGTTAATGACAGGGATTGCTCACCACCAACGGCTACAAGATTAGGAGAACAAATCCATCATCCAACACTCTCGTCAGAAATCCTAAATAGAACTTCAAACCGAACCAAAGAGCCAAATACCTCAACAATGAGTTCGCCATAGGTAGTTCAAGACAGAAACCTTCCTTTAGGTATCTAATCACAGCATAGCACAGGAACTCAGTGGATGGATCACAGAACTAGCCCACCACAGCTCACGGTCAACTTCAAAATTAATGATAAGAAATCCAATCCCTTACCTCAAATCGTTGCCGGCAGAGACTCCCAGTTTCCTAGCCCTTCGGCGACCCTCCGCTCCACAACTTCCCGATGTCGCAGCTCCCGATTAGGGCACGGTGAAGGGAGCACAACCCCGATCGTGGAAAGAGCAGGGATAGGGTCTGCGACCGACTGGAGGGAACGAGAGGAAGAGAGAAGGGAAAGACGATGAGGAAAGAAGGGGGCGGCCGGCGTGTGGTTGCTTGGCTGCGGGTTTCGGCTTCGGCAGCGAGAGAGGAAAGGTGGGAGTGGCGTCGGGTTCGGCTAGGGCAGCGGGGTGAGGAGAGGTTTTATAAGTGAGGGGGCAATTGCAAAAAGCCCACTAGTTTAATTAATTACAATCTCGCCCTTAACTTTGAGTTTTAGCAATAAAACCCCTCCAACTTAGCTTTTAAATCCCTTCACTCCCCCAACCACATCCGAAAACCCAATTAAACCCTAGGGTCTATTTCCGGAAATTTCCAAAGTAACACAAGAATCTCGGTTTTAACATCCTCCCACACTAATAAAAAATTTGGTCCCCAAATTTCGATATTCACTATAGTAAACACTACTAAGAAGTATGCATATAGAAATACTGAACAATAACTAACCGTACATACCTCAAGTGAATAAGTGGGGGTAGCGAGCTCGGATGACATCCTCAAGCTCCCAGGTAGCCTCCTCATCCGAGTGATGCTGCCATCCGACTTTAACAAGCCGGATTGTCTTGTTCCGCAACTGACGCTCTCGGTGACCCAGAATCCGGACGGGAACCTCCTCATAAGTCGCGTCAGGCTGAAGTGGAACTGAGACATCTGATAGTACATGTGAAGGGTCGGGTACATATCTCCTCAGCATAGATACGTGAAACACATCGTGTACCCCGGCAATAGATGGTGGAAGAGCTAGACGATAAGCCACTGCTCCAATCCTCTCCAGAATCTGGAAAGGGCCAATGTAACGCGGAGCAAGCTTACCTCGAAGACCGAATCGTTTCACCCCTTTCGTGGGTGAAACTCGCAGAAACACATGATCACCTATGGAGAACTCCAGAGGTCTCCGTCTCCGGTCGGCATAACTCTTCTGACGATCCTGCGCCTCAGATATCCTACGTCTGATGGTACGGACTAACTCTGCCTCGTGCTGAGCTCTCTGAGGTCCTAACAGCTGGGATTCCCCAACCTCCTCCCAGAGGGTGGGTGTCCGACAAGGCCTACCATACAACGCCTCATACGGTGCCATCTGGATAGCCGCATGATAGCTGTTGTTGTAGGCGAACTCGACTAGATGCAGATGATCCTCCCAACTGCCTCCGAAATCCATAACACAGGCTCGTAGTAAGTCCTCCAAGGTCTGGATCGTACGCTCTGACTGACCATCGGTCTGCGGGTGGAAGGCGGTACTAAATCTAAGCTCGGTACCCATGGCCTTCTGCAGACTCTGCCAGAAGCGTGAGGTGAAACGCGGATCTCGATCAGAGATGATACTCAATGGTATGCCGTGTAATCTGATGATCTCTCTGCAATATAGCTCTGCTAATCTGTCCAATGAATCGGTCCTCCGAATAGCTAGGAAGTGCGCGGATTTGGTCAATCGGTCAACGATCACCCAAATCGCGTCAAGGCCTCGTCTGGTCCTAGGCAATCCCACCACGAAATCCATAGTAATGTGTTCCCACTTCCACTCGGGAATGGGGATACTCTGAAGTAGTCCAGCAGGTCTCTGATGCTCAGCCTTAACCTGCTGGCAAACTAGACATCTAGCTACAAAATCCGCGATATCTTTCTTCATGCCGTTCCACCAGTAGGAACGCCTCAGGTCTCGGTACATACGGGTCCCGCCCGGGTGGATGGCAAATCGGGAGCGATGAGCCTCCTGGAGTAACTCCTCTCGGACCGGATGTGACGCGGGTACGCAAAGTCTCCCTCGGAAGTAGAGAGTACCCTCGTCATCTCTGGTGAACTCAGACTGCTGTGCTGAAGCTATCTGACCGCCGAGGGACTGCAGGTGCTGATCAGTGGCCTGGGCCTCTCGAATCCTCGTCCGGATGGAAGACTGAGCAACCATAGTCACTAGAATACCCTGCTCAGTCCGACCCTGCTCCTCTAGACCCAACTCTGAGAAACCCTGAACAATCTCAGTAACTGATGCCCGGAAGCAGGCCAAAGTCCCTCTGGACTTCCTGCTCAATGCGTCCGCCACAACATTAGCTTTCCCTGGATGGTAGCTAATGGTGCAATCAATAATCCTTCAGGAACTCCATCCACCTCCTCTGTCGGAGGTTGAGTTCCTTCTGCGTAAATAGGTATTTGAGACTTTTATGATCAGTAAAAATCTCAAACGTGATACCGTATAAGTGGTGCCTCCAGATCTTCAGAGCAAAGATGATGGCTGCAAACTCCAGATCGTGAACAGGGTAGTTCCTCTCATGCTCCTTCAGCTGTCTAGAAGCATAAGACACTACCCGCCCATGCTGCATCAGAACAGCGCCCAATCCCTGATAGGACGCATCCGTATATAGCACAAATCCGTCCTCTCCTG
>JAGFNQ010002750.1:332322-391016 GCA_024364735.1 Boesenbergia rotunda | reverse complement strand
TTCAATCTAATTTCTAATTCATATATGCTTGTTAAAAATAATGTAGATTATTTACCCAAACATAATCGTGGATTTAGGTATAATGATAGGAATAGGGTTAACAAGGTAGATAACCCTAGGAAATCATTACCTAAGACTAGACCTAATAAGACCAAAACTACCATGCCTAAGGGGAGGAAGGTAGTTAATGATCAAGGCATTAATCTCAAGAAGGGGAGACATATACCTAGGAATGTGGGTAGGTCTAGAAATGTCCAAGATGGACATGTTGACTCTAGGGTTAGAACCCTAGAATTGAAAAATCAAGTCTTGAAGGCAAGACTTGAGGAAATGGAGAGAGACCTAGATAGGTTCATTATTGGACCTAGGGGACTTGACATGTGTTTGGGTGGTCAAAATCCCAAAAATATCAAATTAGATACATCCAAGGCCAATAAAAAGAAATATACTAAAGTAGCATACAACTATAGCAAGGATGGAAAATCCAAAAATAGCGAGAATAAGCAATTTAAAATTAAGGGAAAAAAGAAGTTAACGAAAGACAAGATGTCCAAGGTAAAGGAAGATAACATGGTAAGCCAAGAGTCACCGGAGGTACACCGATGTGGCCTAGTCATTGTAGAAGAGTCATATAGGGAGGTGACTAAGGCTAAGAGCTCAAGGGGGAGCTCTGAGAGTCAAATTGAGACCTATGGTAAATGGATCTTAGGAGGATTTCTTCCGGAAGTCTAGATAGACCATAGAATGTGTCAAAGGATTTGGAGATGGATTTGAGTCCCAATCCTTGGGTTTTGGCATATTGGGGTTGAATTTCATGCATGAAAATATCGCATTGGGGTTATATTGCATAAAAATTAGTATTTGATATATAGATGTCATTTAAACCAATGTTAAGGATGCATTGTGGTTTGGTATAGGCAGATATATCAAGAGGAGGCCAAAACTAGGATTTTAGATCAAGACTCTATTGAACCATTTAGATAGTTTTGGATTTTGTGTCAACCTTGGGATCCGAGATATATACATTTTTAAATGTATTTTTCCCAAGTAACACGGGTACCACAAATGACTCCACAAAATTTAGAATTTTTGGAGAATTGTAAAATTTCTGGTGCATTTCTGAAATTAGTCAGAAATGCTGAAATAGCTGATATCAGGTATCAGTCGACTGGTTCATGGAGTAGTCGACTGATAATTCTGTAAAGTTGGGTTTTCAACTAGGTCAGTTGATTGGTAACTGTCCCAGTCGACTGATACAGGCTAAAATTGTTTTCAGCAAAGTCGGAATGTGTCCAAATGAGTGTAAACGTGTGTATAATCTTATGGGGGTTAATGCACAATGTTTATGGTCATGAAAGGTTAAAGAATCCAATAATTGAGATATTATTGGAGCTCTTTTTGATGTGTGAAAAAGAGGGAGAAGTGTTGGGTTTAAGTGGGAAACCAATACACCATTGCAAGAAATCCAAGCTTAAGGGGGAGCTTAGGTGAAAGGGGAGCATTTGTTGGCAAAGACAGAGAAGTACCTTTACAAGGAAAACCTACTCAAGGGAGGTTTAGGTGAAGGAGCCGCCTAAGGGTAGGTTCCATGATTTGACTTGCTTTGTTGTTTCCCTAACTTGAACGGGTTGCCAAACATCAAAAGGGGAGAGGTTGTTGGAGCAATCTAGGTACCTTAGGTTTTGATGTTAGAGCAAAGGTTTAAGTTAGGTTTATTATTATATTTGATATTGCATTGTGAGAATACAAGATACAGGTACGAAGGAGAAAAGTCCAAGTGGCATCTTGGCAAAGGAAGACCCGACAACAAAGACCGAGGCCAAAAGAAGCTCCAGAAGGTAAGGCGTGAAGGATGGAGAGACATCCGAGAGGCGCAAGGCTGATGGAGGAGGCTAGAAGGTTAGGACTAGGTTGGTCGGGCGAGAGCAAGTGCTGAGTCACTGTACTCGGGGTTGAAACCTTAGGTTTAAGGTTTAGGCAGTCGACCGCTGCTGGGAGCAGTCGACTGATCTTCTGTACAGTCGACTGGTATCGACTAGAATTCGAACGTTGAGCTGTAACGTTCGAATTCGGGTGGACCAGTCCACTGGTGTTAGCAACAGTCGACTGGTAACGGTTGGAACAACAACGAGCTCTATTTAAGGGAGCTCGGTTTGGCTGGGCAAAAGTTGATGAAATAAGCTTGTGTAAAGCTTATTTGTAATCTACAAGTGCTCAACTATGGTTGCAAGGTTGTGGTGATGTTTCTCCACCCACAAGGAGCGACACGAGCTAGACGGAGACTTTCCAGGGAGCCATCCACCGACGGATTGGGATCGTCCACCTTACGGACTGTCGTGGAGTAGGAGTTTTATCTCCGAACCACGTTAAATTAGTTTGTGTGCTTCCTTGTTAGTTTTAGTTTGTATTGTATTCCGTTGCGTACTAACACATGTAGGAAGAACCGACGAATCAAGTCGGTGATCGGCTATTCACCCCCCTCTAGCCGTACGATCAAGTCCCAACACTCAAGCCATAGCCCAATATTCAATATTATATAACATAACAGATCTAACTACCGTTTTGTAAAACTTCCTTATAAATTTTAAAGATACATAAACCAAATAAAATATCTTTTGCTTTATCCCACTAGATGTCCATACGTATAACATTTAGCATCATCTATACTTTATGATCACATAAAACACCCAATACTCTATTCCATTTCAACCATCCTGCTGATATTCTACGTAACACATCTCTCTCAATTCCTCCATCATTTTGCAAAAATAATCCCAAAAAATACCGATAAGAAAAGAAATTCAAAATCCACTTTCTGGTAGAGGCTCATTGCAAGAAACATTAGTTAATTGGATGCAACCCAAAATGGATTGAGTTGAACATTCACAAGCTGTAATGGAAAAACAATTTAGAGTGATAAGAATAACAAAACGGTCAGATGTGTTAGATATTGAAAATTTAGGAGCATAAATGCTTAAAATCCAAAAATTAAGGGCTTAGTTTGGATTGACAAAAGGTGAGGGGCCTTTTACAAAACCCTTTTTTCCTTTCTTTTTCTTCTTTTCCTTCGAAAACTCCTTCCCCTCTTGCGTGCGAAGGAACCACCGACCCCCCCCCCCCCCCCCCCCCCTTCCCGATTTCCTCTGCGCCATAGCCCCCTTCGCGAAACCTCCTCCCAATCACGTTGTGGAAATTATTCTTCTCCTTCTCTACATTGCAACCATCTTGCCGCAAACCCTAAAGCACCGAAACCTCCTCCTTCCTTAATCGTTTTCCCTCTATTGCCGCGCCTTCGATTCGACGTCGGTGATCCTTTCACAATAAGCATTTGATGTCTCTCTGGTTTGTGTAGTGGATTCCTTTAGATCAAGTTGATTTAACTTGAGTGTTGTGCGCCCCATATCCGCAGACCTTGGCACGATTGGTTTCTCTTTAATCGCGGCTATTCTTGGTGGATCAACTGTTCTTGGCGGATCTGAGCATGGAGTTGAGGCCGGCGCATCAGGTAAGATTCCATTGCTGTTATTCTTGAATAAACCCATGTTGGATTGGTTGGGTTAAAGCTATAATTGGAATTTTTTGGCTGTTTTCTTTCCCCTGCCGTGAGTGCAATTCAGCAAGGTTGTGTTTCTCTGTTGGGTGAGGGATGTAATTGAAAGTTTAGGATCTCTTATGGGTTGCTGTGGTATTTTTCATTTACCTATTCGAAATTATGATGTTATGAGCATATTACTGAGTTTAGCTAATGATTTTGATACTGTGTTGAAACCGTAGCATAGATCGCTACTATTGGGTTGTTATGGGTCACATCCGATACATTCTCGTTGTGTTCTATTTTAGGGTCAGATCCGATGCCTTTATGAAGTTTTTTACAGCATTAACAAATAATAGTAGTTGTGATACACTAATTGTAATGAATTTAATTTGAGTTTTAATTTGGATATGTGGTTTCTTTTATTTATATCTTTCTTATCGATATTAAATGTGTGGTTGTGGTGTTTTTATTTACTATTGTAATGTCAGCCATGTAAGGCTATGCTATATATTATTGTGAGACATGTGTAAATGTTCTAGATTGTCTGTCGTACAGGAAAGATGCTGCCCGTTTTTCGAACAAGCATGGGTCTCAGGGGGCGTGACAAGATGAATGTTTTGTGGCTGGACAACAATTTTACATAAAATAATTATTTATTCTGCAGCTAGAAGAATGAAGAGCAGCTGTCAACGGCATATTGGTTGACAAAACAATCCACAATATCTGTATATGAAGCACTTAGATATTCGATTATGACAACATAATATGATGAACTAGTATGACATACCTTTGGCCCTTTCACTGACATGTAGTCACCAACTTTCATTTCACGGAAATGATGAGACATTCTTCCTTGAGGATACATCTGCATTATAGGCACAATGCTCACAATATAATTAGGTTCAGAGCTTTGTATATGCTATATGCTTCATAATTGTGCAAATGGACCATTTACACACTCAGGTAAAACATTATATGGTTTGTATAGCATGTATTACAAAATCATGAATGCCCACAACTAAAAGCTAAAATCCACTTAATGCAAATTGATGGTAGATGCAGCCCCCCCCCCCCCACACCTAACTCTTCATTTTCCTAATTCTTCACCACTTGTAGCAAACCCATGATTTAATTTGAGAAACTCAATCAGGTCATCTTGTAAATATTTCCTTACTAAAAAGCATTTGACAATTTTGAATAGCAATGTTTGAATCTTATGGAACTACCACTATTTAAGAACCAAAAACCCTTTTGCATTTTGGTTATCTATTATGAGATAGAAGTCAATGATATTGTATGATATGTTCATATTGATTAATTACTAAAACTATTTAAAGTTTATTATTGCATTTAGGATCATATGTGCACCCGCATACAGCATGCTGCATATGTGCTATGAGGTTATCCAACTACATGCCACATGCATCTGTCTATGGTTTTCAAGAGATAGATGTACACTGAGCAAGAATTTATTCTTCACCATATACATATAGATTTTCTGTCATTTACATGGAACAAGTCTTTGTATTACCTTTATAACTAGTTCAAAGTATCCAATATCAGAGTCCAGAGTAGTTGGTGTATACGGTTTAATAACTTCTTCACTGAGATTGTCTTTACCCCTGCCAATGCAAACAAAAATGTCATTAGATAGATATAAGAGTGGCAAAGGGCGAAACGCTCGCCCCCAGCACCCCCGCCAGCCCGCCCCAGGACCAACACGGAGAAGGTAAATCACGGTGACTGAGAAGGCAAGAAGTTGGGGGCAAAGATAGATATAAGAGCATTCACTACATGTGGACAAAGATTAACCAACCTGCAGCTTATATGCTGACCAATTGGAAGACCTAGCACAGAAGTGGGGGTAGGAAGAGCAAATCGAAATTTAGCAACATTGTGGCTAAGTTGTCTTTTCTGAACAAGTTTAAAATCCCTGAAATTCTCAGGATCCAAGGAACCTGTGAAACAAAGAATGAAATCTTAGAGAGCTCACTAGAGTCTAAATATTTTTCAACAAAGAAACCCGAATTCACTCGTCAATCAAATAATATTCCTCAATCAATAAACATAACTCAAGGAAAAGGACGTTCTATAATAGAAGCTCAAGTCAAAGAGACTCCCAATTCTAGAACCCATTATCCAGAAATATTTATAGCAAAATCAGTTGAAGAAAAGAGAGAAAGGGTATAACTCTGAATCACGATCTAATCATCCTCTAATTTCGAGTCATCAGACCAACTCAAAGAAAATCTATATAATGTGATCTGATATTTACAGACGGAAGAATAAAAAACAAAAATCGTAATCTTTTAATGGGCGTGCGAAGGAAAAATATCGAGTAGAATAAATCGAGCAATCGCTTAATAAAAAGAAGAAGAAGGCCAGATCAGATACCTAACAACATCGATAGCAAAGTCAAATCGATCCAAACACATCGAGGCTCAGCTCTAAAAAAGGATAGATCAGATACCAAAGTCTCACCTTTCGATTTCCTGCCCAAGTAGAAGTAAGCGGCTCCTGCAGCGACGGCGACCACGGCGACGGCTATCCCGACAGCCTCGACGCCACAGGACCCCAACAAATCCATGGCTTGCAGAAAAGGAGACTCCTTTGTTCTCTCTCTCTCTCGCTCGCTCTCTCCGCTGCGCCCTCTCCAAACCTACTGATGCTTATATAAAGAACCTCTTCGCCAAATGGTCACCTACCTGCCTCTTATAGGAAACCGGCCCTTCTCCAACAACCCGGTTTTCAACGAAACTGGGGCTTTGCCTTGTCAAGATTTTAAATTTAGGGCTTCTCATTGTAATTGGTCCTCAAATTTGAATCCGGGCCGGGATTGAATCGGATTTGACTGGAATTCCACGGATGGGTCGAACAAATTCAGTTCAAAACTGAAGACAATTGATAACAAAGATCAATAACAAGGATCAAGATTCAAATTATTTAGACGGATCTCAATAAAAAGATTAGAATCGAGGAAACTGACCACAATCTTTCTTAGCCAGTGAAGATTAATCACTACGCACAACTATTTTCCAAGTTTGACCATGCATTCCATCGCTGACGGCGACCGATGATGCTCCCGTTTTGTTCAGGCATTTGATTTGATTTGACTTGCCTACAGGTGCCAAGTATTCACGCCGTTGACCGCATTCCGATTTGATGAGCTGAAATTAATAGAAGCAACTAAGAATTTAATATTGCATAATATTTATAGAATAAAAATAAAAATGCTCCTTGTATCAAGTGATGGAAATCTATATAATAAATTATGTAACTGTCAATTACTTTACAACTAAAATCAATTTATCAAAAAATGCACATGACATTTTGTATTTATTAAAAAGTATATCACTATTTTATTTTTACCAAATGATAAATAAATTCTTTATATTTCCCTTCTATCCCTCCCAATAACCTCCCCTTTCTATACTCCACTTTTCAAGGCATCTGAACCTTTTCTATTATGTTTGATTTAAAAATAAAATTTGATGGTTCGGATGAAGGTCACCTCATCTTCTCTCACCTCTATATCTCTTCCTACTCGTCAAAACATGACTCATCATGAACCTTTTCCTTCATTTTTGTAGGATTGTAAAAAGAGAGAGTTCTCTTCCTACTCGTCAAAACATGACTCATAACGAATCTTTTCCTTCATTTTTGTAGGATTGTAAAAAGAGGGAGTTGAAAGCGAGAGTATTATCTTAAGGTATTCAAGAGGAGATTTCAAAGAATCGTTGAGGAAGATCAGTGTTAAAGGAAAAATTTCAAGCAATAGTGTATTTGGTAGAAGAAAATAGATAAAGATTTAGTGATGTACATATCATTTTGCTACTTTGAAATTAGTGTATATGGTTAAAAAAATAATATAAGCTTTGTTATAGCAAAAGGTGATTAAAAATTGGTGTT
Organism: Boesenbergia rotunda; assembly: GCA_024364735.1. Lineage (NCBI taxonomy): Eukaryota > Viridiplantae > Streptophyta > Magnoliopsida > Zingiberales > Zingiberaceae > Boesenbergia > Boesenbergia rotunda. Next base: position 383,572 of record JAGFNQ010002750.1, on the reverse strand, counting down.
ATTGTTATCCATGGATGTTTAGCGAAGATTTATTGAACAACACTTTCAATATAGTGTCGTTTATTACTTAATCACATCTACGAGTTTCTCCACTCTCATACTAAATTTTAGCTAGACTTTGGTAATGATATACAGGATACCAAGCCCACGTTCTGCTGATATGGTATGTATCAGTACGTTGGGCCTGATATGAATAATATCATGCCCATTTTCTTCCATGATCAACATTTCCTAGTGATTGTTAGTTTGCAGAAGAACTCTAACGGTGCAATACATCACATAAATAGGGTTCACAGAAATTCTGTAACATTACGATAAATTTATATTTGAATGTGGCCTTGATATGGGATGATATCAGGGGCACCTTAGGCCTGATATCATCCGATATCAGGCTCCCGTTGGGTTTGATATCAGAACTGTATCGATCGTTGGTTGCTTTTTGAATTACAACACCACTTGATTATGAATTTGTAACTTTGTTAACTTAGTTTGTAATTTATTTTTCAAGGATGATCATATTGCTGAAGAAATTCTCTCTGAGATATGGAATATGCTTGATGCAAATGCTACCGTGGGACATGGAGCTAATATATTAGAAATATCCAGAACTAATATTCCATCGTCTTCCGAGTATAGTGGTGTGTTGAATACTAATAGAAATACAAAAAATTTGACATTGGATCTAAATGAAGAAGCAAATAACCTAGAAGACGAGGTTTTGAATCCTTATATAACACATGTTAAATACTTTGAGCCCATTTGAAGAGAGGAGGAAGAGCATGATATCTGAATTACAAATGAATTACAACCAAATATAGATGTACAAGAATTCTTAGCTGATGATATATAGATTAAACAACATGAATTTTCCCCAGAGAAGTACAGTGACTTAGAGGACGAGTTTCTTATAGCTGATGATCTATATATTTTGAATTCTCGATTGCTATAAAGGCTAATTGGAGAGGCAGAGGCAACAGATGAGCATGAATTTTTTGTTGGACAAATTTTTTCATCTCGACAAGAATCAAGAATGCACTTGTGAAACATGTCATGATTAAACATTTAAGACATAACCCAGTTGACACCCGATAAATAGAGTTAAAATAGTAAGCTTCAACCAACCACGTACATAAAGAGTAGTTGCCTGGAGGATGTAGAGTTCATTGTTACAAAAGATGTAAAGGAACACCAATGTAGAATAGTTAAGGAAAATGTTGATCATCAAGCATACTCTTCCTCATTTGTAGCGTCTTTTGTTGAAGAGCAATTTCTTTATAATGAACAATACAAACCAAGTATGATTATATTAGATATAAAAGTTAGGTTTGGAGTGACCATATCATACAGCAAAATATACATAGCAAGGGAGAAAGCGATGAAAAAATTCATTGGAGTTTATGATGAGGTATATAGAGATCTTCCACAATATCTGCGTGAGTTAGGAGTTAAGGATCCCGAAACTTATATGACATTATACAGAAATGGTAACAATGAGTTCCAGCGCTGTTTTTGGGCTATAGCGCTTGTCGAACACTGTTCAGGTCTTATTTATGCAAACTTATCAAAAGTGATGCCACAGATTTAAGAGGGAAGTATCCGGGTGTATTGTTGATCGCTACAACGATCGATGGTAATGACAATGTTCTCCTAGTTGCCTTTGAAATCGCTGAAGTTGAATGTGAGTCTTCATGGGAGTGATTTTTAGATCATACGAAGAGGTTCTTTACTGTCGATGCATAGCCAATGAGCATAGTATCAGATAGACATTGCGACATTATATCAACAGCTAGAAAAGTATACCTAACTACCCATCATACATTCTATTGTTGCCACATGTCTTGTAAATTGTAATATGGTAACAGATATCGAAAGTAGAGCAACTTTCGGCTTATTTTCGACAGTAGCATAAGCAAACACAATACTTCAATATGATCTCATAATGCGCAGTCCATGCTTGAAAAATATCCAGATGCCCATAAGTGACTTCAAAACATTGACCTTACAAGATGGGTTAACGCACACTTTACTCGGAGAATGTACAGAATGTTGGGATCTTTGCCCTAGCTAGAGGGGGGGTGAATAGCAATTTGGCGTTTTCTTTCACCTACGTTGTTAGTTGCACAGCGGAAATACAAATAAAACTAAACTAACAACTACACAATACTAACAAACCAGATTTACGTGGTTCGGAGATGAAGCTCCTACTCCACGACAGTCCGTGAGGTGGACGATCCCTTGATCCTTCGGCGGATCGCTCCCCGGATTCCCTCCGGCTATTACGTGTCGCTCCTTGTGGGTGGAGAAACCTCTCCACAATCTCTGGACACAACCTGAGCACACAAGACTACTAACTTGCCCTATCCAAGCAAGTTTCGTCAAGAACCCTAGCCCCAAAGCGAGCTCCTTTAAATAGGACTCGGGGCTGAAACCCGCGCTCCAGTCGACTGCTCACTTACCAGTCGACTGGTAGGCTCCAACGGCTACAAAATAGCCTCAGCCGCCTTCGCAACGGTCGACTTCCAGTCGACTGGTACAGGACCAGTCGACTGGGTCCAGTCGACTGGAACCACCTCCAGTCGACTGGCAGTCGACTGGTCGACCCTCCCTGGGTCGACCCGATTCTCTGTTTGGTCAGCAGTCGACTGCCCATCCTGGCAGTCGACTGCTCTTCACCCACACGCCTAGGTTACCCTTCCCGAGTACATTTCCACAGCACTTGTACCCTCACAACTCGACTGACTCCTCCTCCGCAGTCTCGACTATTGCCTTCGCGCCCTCTTCATCTTCGGCCCTCGTCCCTCGGATGCGCACGCAAGCCTCCAGCTTGCATCCATGCCACCCTTCACGTACGCCTCGAAGTCCGCGCCCATCAGCTCATCGTATCTGCACTCCATGGTCCCTCAGATGCGCACGCCAGCCTCCAGCTAGCTTCCATGCCATCCTTCACCGTACCGAGGCCGTCCAGTCAAGTCCATATGTGTACCTGTACAGTCCTGCACACTCAACATACACATATCAAATACACAGGGTAAACCTAACTTAAACCCTTTGCCCAAACATCAAAACCTATGGTCATACCAGACCATCTTAGAGCCAATTGCTCCAACAATCTCCCCCTTTTTGATGTTTGGCAATCCGTTTAAGTTAGGAAAGCAAGATAGTAGTCAATAGCAAAAACCATGCTAAATGAATGCATATGCCATGCATAAATGGATCCTATCCCAAGGCATCCCACACCTAACCCTCCAAGTTAGGATTTTCTAACACCTAGCCCTCCAGGCTAGGATTTTCCCACCTAACCCTCCAAGTTAGGATTTTCTACCAATCCGGGCTTTTTAAAGCTTCTCCCAAGCTCCCCCTTACACTGGACTTACAAAGGCTTTTTAAGAACCTCTCCAAGGTTCCCCTTACGCCGAGAAGGGAGCAACCAAGCTCCCCCTCAAACTCAACTCCCCCTAAAACTAGGGTCTTTAGCAAAGGTATATTGGTTTCCCACTTAAACCCAATAGTTCTCCCCCTTTGCCATACATCAAAAAGACACCAACAATATCCCAATCATTGGTTCTTTCAATTCCTCAATGACTCTAAATATAGTGTACTAAACCCCCATACACTTGTTCCTTATCATTTGAATCCAAACCAGCTGCTGATACCCAAATCAGCCTCTTACCAGTCGACTGCCCCCAGGGCAGTCGACTGATACGCTGATAATCAGTTTTCTGGCCGAACTTCAGAAACGCGCCAGAAATTCCACAAATTTCCAAAAATTCTCAAACTTTGTGGACACCTTTGTGGAACCTATACCTACTTGGGAAAAATACATTTCACCATGTATCTGTCCCCATTTCCAAGTTTGGTACAAAACCCAAAAATTTTCTTATGAAAATTAAGGCAAATAGGAGACAACCTCCCCCTTAACCCATGCCTTCTCCTAATTTTCATTTTCAAAGGGTTAAGTTCTATCCAACTTAACCTCCTAACACCATGTTGAGTTATCCCCACCCAACATCCGAGTTCTTTCCCTTTTGAACACTATTAAGGCTTGCTCCCAAGCACCCTTTCCCTTAGTGCCAAAACGAACTCAAACCACTCTCTAAAAACTCTAAGGTTTGCAAGCACACTTGCTAGGATATACCCTTATCCTAGAAAAAAATATGATATCATGGAAATATAAAGTGTGCTTGACTTTTGGTACAATTCTAAGCTTCTTAAGGATTCTTCATTAAGTATCAATTTCCAACTTCCTTTCTAATTCCATGTGTTTGTCACATCTACCCATCTTAATTTGACACATGGAATTGTCCTCAAACTCCCTTTTTGACCTTTAAATCTTATATTCCTAAGGAGACTTATCAATTTCCTTGATTTTCAATGATTTCCATAAATCCTTATAAAGTCATGAGATAACACTTCTTCTAAGGATTATAAAATTATAACCGAGAATTCTAATCCTAAATCATATCCAATGATCAATCCTGGAATTTTTATGGTCAAAAATGCCCTTTTTCATGCTTACTCTCATTGATCAGTTGACTGCCCAAAATGGGCAGTTGACTGCCTGCTAAACAGAGAGTTTCTGAGCCTGAGACCAGTCGACTGGGATGTTCCCAGTCGACTATCTCCAGTCGATTGGGGTATTCTCAGTCGACTGCCCTTCAATTTGCTGCGTACAGAGATCCTGGTCGACCTCCCAGTCTACTGCTAGTCGCCTGCCACCAGTCGACTGGTTACTTACCAGTCGACTGGTACCTGATTTTCAGGTTTTCAGGTCGAAATTCAGAAATGTCCTAAAAATTCTACAAATCTCCAAAAAATTTGAAATTTTGTGGGGAGATTTGTGAAGCCAACATTTACTTGGGAAAAATACGTTTCCAAATAAATGTACTCCGGATCCCAAGATTGGCACAAAACTCTACTTCTTCCAAAGTGTATCAAATAAACTCATCCAAGAAGTTCTAATTCTCACTTCTCTTCAATGCATTCTCTTCCCCTTGATCATAACTCATTTTTATTATTGAGTTACATGGTATTCTACTATTAAACCTCAATTTTGTCAATTATAGCCCTATTTTCACCTTTTCTCCCTAAAATTCACCTTTTGATGTGCCAAAATCTAGAATTAAGACTTACCCAAGTCTTCCAATCCTTTTTGGCACATTTCACCTAATTTTCTAAGGGAGAAACTTTTGAGATCCATTTACCATGAACCCCAAAGGCTCCTAGAGCTCCCCCTTGAGCTTTTAGCCCTAGTCACCTCCCTAGGTGACTCACTCCATGCTAGGCCACACCGATGTGCCACCGATGACTCTTGGCCTACAACTCGGACTCTTCTAACCTTAGACACCTTGTCTTTGGTTAAGCCCTTTTCTTTCCCTTTGGATGACATCCCCTTGTCATCCTTGGACTTACCCTCCTTGTCATATTTATGTGCTTTGCCAGCACATTTCTCTTTGTTGGCCTTGGAGGTCTTAGCTTGGTAGCCCAAACCCGATCTATCATTGTTAGGTTTTAGGCTACTCAACACTAGGTCTAGACCCTTAGATCCAACCTTGAATCTTTCTAGGATCTTTTCTAATATATCAAGCCTTGCCCTCAAGGCTTGATTTTCCCTTACTAAGTTCTTGACCTTAGTGTCCTCATGTCCACCTTGGACATTTATAGACCTACCCTTCCTTCTAGGCATGTGTCTCCCCTTCTTGGGGTTAATGCCTTGATCCTTAGGTGCATAAGTCGTAGGTCTATCATGATGCATGCTTTTTCTAGAATGATGATCTACCTTGTTATTCCTATTCCTATCATTATATCTAAATCCAAAATTATGCACCATTAAACATTGTTCATTAATTTTAGCATGCATGGATGGGCAATTTTCATTATTTATAAAATGTAAGGAAGAACTTGAAATTGAATTGCATTTTACCCTAGGGTTAGGAATTACCTCCCTTACCCTTGAAGTTCTCCCTTGATGTGATCTTTCCTTTCTTCTCTCTTCTTTCTCCCATCTCCTAAGATGCTCCATCTTCTTTAGCTCACCTTTTCTAGGACACTTGGTGTGAAAGTGCCCCATCTCTCCACATGTAAAGCATCTAATTCTCTTCCTCCTTTCTTGGACTCCTCCATTCCTACAATCCTTGTTAGATATAAAGGAACTTAGATTAGGTTTAGATTTTACCTCCTTTTTACCTATTGGGCACTTGTCCTTGTAGTACCCCTTCTTGTTGCAACCGAAGCATATGATGTGATCTTTGTTGCATGCTTTGGTGGAGGTGGAGGCTAGGTTGACTACTTCTTCAACCTTGGGAGAGGTGGAAGCTTCCTCTTGATCCGGAATTGAAGAGGGTCTCTCCTCCCCCTCAATTCTTGAGCTTGATACCTCCTCTTCTTCTCTTGATGAGGTTGATGATCTCTCACTCAATTCCTCTACCTCACTTGAGGATGTGGACACCTCTTCCTCCTTGGATAGTAACAATCCCATTTCTTTTTCCTTTTCTTCATTTTCCTCTTCTTGAGCTATTGAGCTCACTTCCTCGGGTTCTTCCACTACTTGAGCTTGTGTAGGATTATTATGATATTCTATCAACTTGGTCCACAACTCATAGGCATTTTGGTATTCACCTACACAACTCAAAATATTTTTAGGCAACATATTCACTAAAATTGCAATTACCTTTTCATTTGCCTTGGACTCATTTTGTTGTTCTTTATTCCAATATCGAGGACGAAGATTCTTTCCGTGCTTGTCCTTTGGAACCTCAAAGGGCTCTTCTATCATCATCCTACACTCCCACTCCATGCTAAGCCAATCTTCCATTCTTGCCCGCCAATAATCAAAGTCTTCATTGTCGTATGGCGGCGGAGTGTAGATGTTGTCCCCCAACTTATCTTCCATCTTCTCTTCTCCTCTAGCGTGTGCTCCCTCGGCGGTTAGTCCGATCAAGAGCGGTCCTTGCTCTGATACCACTTGTTGGGATCTTTGCCCTAGCTAGAGGGGGGGGTGAATAGCAATTTGGCGTTTTCTTTCACCTACGTTGTTAGTTGCACAGCGGAAATACAAATAAAACTAAACTAACAACTACACAATACTAACAAACCAGATTTACGTGGTTCGGAGATGAAGCTCCTACTCCACGACAGTCCGTGAGGTGGACGATCCCTTGATCCTTCGGCGGATCGCTCCCCGGATTCCCTCCGGCTATTACGTGTCGCTCCTTGTGGGTGGAGAAACCTCTCCACAATCTCTGGACACAACCTGAGCACACAAGACTACTAACTTGCCCTATCCAAGCAAGTTTCGTCAAGAACCCTAGCCCCAAAGCGAGCTCCTTTAAATAGGACTTGGGGCTGAAACCCGCGCTCCAGTCGACTGCTCACTTACCAGTCGACTGGTAGGCTCCAACGGCTACAAAATAGCCTCAGCCGCCTTCGCAACGGTCGACTTCCAGTCGACTGGTACAGGACCAGTCGACTGGGTCCAGTCGACTGGAACCACCTCCAGTCGACTGGCAGTCGACTGGTCGACCCTCCCTGGGTCGACCCGATTCTCTGTTTGGTCAGCAGTCGACTGCCCATCCTGGCAGTCGACTGCTCTTCACCCACACGCCTAGGTTACCCTTCCCGAGTACATTTCCACAGCACTCGTACCCTCACAACTCGACTGACTCCTCCTCCGCAGTCTCGACTATTGCCTTCGCGCCCTCTTCATCTTCGGCCCTCGTCCCTCGGATGCGCACGCAAGCCTCCAGCTTGCATCCATGCCACCCTTCACGTACGCCTCGAAGTCCGCACCCATCAGCTCATCGTATCTGCACTCCATGGTCCCTCAGATGCGCACGCCAGCCTCCAGCTAGCTTCCATGCCATCCTTCACCGTACCGAGGCCGTCCAGTCAAGTCCATATGTGTACCTGTACAGTCCTGCACACTCAACATACACATATCAAATACACAGGGTAAACCTAACTTAAACCCTTTGCCCAAACATCAAAACCTATGGTCATACCAGACCATCTTAGAGCCAATTGCTCCAACACAGAATACTAACCACTAATTGTGTAGAGAGTTTAAATACTTTGTTGAAGAATACACGTAAACTTCCCATAAATAGACTAATTGATAATACGAGAAGAAAGGTAACTTAATGGTTCTTTAACCATAGAGAGGAAGTCTCGAAATAGTATGTTATTTTAACACCTCATGCTATAAAAGAAATGGATTCAAGGAAAGAGAAAACTAGACCATATACGGTTCATCCCTACTCTCAATCTGAAATGGAAGTAGAGACATGAGATGCTTTATATATTGTTGATTTAGAAAGAAAATATTGTAACTATGGGGAGTTTCAAAATTCAAGACTGTCTTGCTCATATGCTATTACTGTCATTATTCACGGGAACATGGATACCCTTCCATATTGTGAGCATTATTTTCATTTAAGAAATTTTGGCCTAGGGGACATAAACAACATTATAATTCTATGTCCCCGTAGCCATGTATAGCCTGATAGGCAAAAGAAGACACGGATCAAGTCTAGACATAACGGGAAGGTAAAAATCAAATGCAGCTGCTACAAACAACTGGGCCATAATCGAAGGACTTGTAGAATGTTGTCAGCCTCATGTTCTTGAGTTACTAGTATATTTATATAGGAATATTTTGCTTGAATTATATATTTTATAAGCAGGAGGAGTGAATCCATATATTTTGTATCTAGTACATCCATAGTGTTGTAAAAAAACTATTTTGGTTATTATTGTCACTTTTATATTTTTGTATGTTAAGAAAAATAATTGTGGCTGAAGTAATACTATGTTGTGTAAATTAAACCCTTCCTAGTATTTGAGTTCATGGTATTGCAAGGACTCGAAGAGTACTATCGATTATGTATTTAGGGCTTTCCAAAGATTTTCCAATAGCACGATACATTTCAGCCAGATATGATCAAAGATCAGTCCCAACACACTAATTTTTTTATCAAAGGAATAATAAATATTTGAAAGATTATCATATAAAAAATAATAAAAGATGATTATATATTTTAAAACTTTATTTAAAAAGAGATAAATATCAGACCCAACGCGAGCTTGATATCCCAGGATATCAGACCTTCTGATATCTATATACGAATTGAAATTTTCTCTAGGATCACAAGGAAGGTTAGACACTAAATCTAACTTCTACTTGCCCAATGCTTCCTATAGGTTGTAAGGTTTGGAAAACTCTCAAAAAAGAAAAGTCCATCAATGAGTTTTGGTAAAATGATATGATACGTTTCAACATGTTTAATTGAATGTAAGTCTCATATGATCATAGATCAGTCCCAACACACTAATTTTTTTAGTCAAAAAATTAATAAATTTTTGAAAGATTATCCCATTAATAAATATAATAAATAAATTCATACTAAATAAATAATAAAAATAAATATCAATATATATAATAATAAATAATAAATTAAGAAATATAAAATAGTGATAAAGATAAAGGAAATATATAAATTGATAAAGAAAATAAAGATATAAAAGTAATATATAAATAGATAAAGAAAATAAAAAATAAACTTGGAAAATAAAGATATTAAAAAATAAATTTTGATAACAACTAATACTTCCTTGTGTAAATTAAATTCTTCATAGTATTTGGGATTTTTCAGAGCTAAGTCTAACAGTAGGTTTTAAATAGGCTTGTAAATAGGTTATCATGTCTAAGTTATGATTATAAAAATAGAGTGTTATTGTGTTTGTAAATTTAAACTTAACATTGTATATTGTTTATTGAAACCTAGTTGTTGCACTGTTTTGTGCCAACAAGCATGCCACGAGAACTTTATTAGTAATAGTTAGAACTAAGTTTTGATACCATAGTTATCTTTCCCTAGCCGGATTTCGAGTTTTGAGAAATCAAATACTCTAGGTTAATTAGTGGGTTTCTGTGAAAACTCACTGATGGACCTAGACAAGTCGCATTACAATCATTTCAAATATTTTGAGTTTATGGTATTGTAAGGACTCAAACAGTACTATCCATTGCATATTTAGGTTTTCCTGGAAGTATGTTACATGTCAACTTGTTTAATTGAATGTAAGCCAGATATGATCATAGATCAATCCCAACACAATATTTTTTTTCAAAAGATTAATAAATATTTGAAAGATTAACTTATAAAAAATAATAAAAAATAATTAAATATTTTAAAACTCTATTAAAAAGGAATAAATATCAGACCACGTTGGGTTTGATATCCTAGAAAGCAAGGCCTCAGAAGAGTCACTACTTATAAATTTTGGACAAGACGCTAAAAGAAAGAGAACTGAGAGAAAATAAATATAAGAGTGTGAAGGCAAATGCAAAGAGATTCTTCAAGATGTAGATTTAGAAAATCTTGTCCCATCAAACACTGAAACTATAATTGCATCAAATCAATAAATAAAAAGTGCAGAAATTCAAAAGGTCAAAACCAAAATGATGAAAAATGCTAGGACATTTTTAAGAAGAATAATGATGTTGAGATAGTAGATGCATTATTAAAGCACAATAAATTAAAGTGAGTTAGTTCGTATGGAGATTGCATAACAATATAAAACAATGATAATTCATGAAATTCAATAATTATATTAGTTATAACTTGTTATTATGTTTTTGGTTTGTTTATGTAAGGTTACGGTGCTTCAAGTATAGTCCAACGATACATTCTCATTAGATATGAAATCTTTCTTGACAATATTTGATTGGACTGATTACACCCATAGGATTGTATAAATGTTTATTGGACAATTTTAACTAATGAAGCAAAAACATCTAACTCACTATACCACCCGTCCATATTTTGTGAGGTTGGGTTTGATGAAAATAATTGAGCACCTTATCTTATTTTTTTCAAAGGATTTCATCGACTAACAATTTCTCTCTTTTGAAAATATAGGATTTGTTTTCACTGATGCACATACATGCAGTAGCACAAAGTGTTATAACTGATGAAGACAAACACATTAGATACATATTCTGTCCTATAAATAATCAGAATGATCATTGACATTTATTAGTCATAAACCTAGAGAAAGGTCATATAATTCATTATAACACCCTCAACGTGGAAGAAAATTACACTGCTAAGTTTGAGAAAACTATATGTATTATGTTTTATATGTACAAAATTACAATTAGCTTTGGATATGTATTGATTACTAATGCCATTTGGGTGTGAATGTTATTTTTTAAGGAACTAAATTGGTCATGCTACCACACATGGCATCGTGGATTACTATCCATCTCCGAAATAAGCTTTAAATTGATTGGAATAAATGGTCTCCAACAAAGCATATCGTAAATATTTGTTTATGTTTCATAAGATTTTCCTGAAATATGATTCTCATAAGTTAAATATTATTTTTTTCAGGTTGGATTGTGTCTTTTTTGTGATGCGCTATGCATAGAGTTTGATATTTCAGAGATCAACTGAATTTATACAAGCTGAAATGAAAACTTATAGATTTAAGATTGGATATAAAATTATGGCACATACAAACTAGAGGTGTAATGTATGATTGTTGTCTATATACTAAAAAATTAAATTTACATTGTATATTTGTATTTTAAAAAAAAAGTACAATATGATGGTGCAATGTAATTGTTCCGGAAGGAATCGATGACGATGGCCAGGCGCTGGAGTTCTGCCCCTGTGGAAGTTGCTGCGGCGGGGAGGAACTTAGGGCCCTACAAGGTTAACACGAGCGTTAGGAGACACGCCAGCGGGGTCCGCGCGGAGTCCACTCCGACGCTCAAGTCAGTGTCTGTTCGAGAAGTAAAGAATGTATGTAGGGTTGAGAGAGCGTAACCCCTTTATCGGAGGGGTTAGACTACCTTTTATACTGGCGATGACAGACCAGACGTGCCCCCTCGATCGGTGTCATATCTCCAATACTTAAGCCACGCCCCCCTCTTTCGGCGGTGACTAGATATCCCTTGAAACAGTCTGCGCTATTATCACGCTTTCGCCCGTTGCGACGTTTAAGGGTCGTGCAGACCTTTTCTAACGGGGATGATTATCCGTACCGAGAGGGGGGTGATCATTTCAGATTCTAAAATCCATGTTTGACCCATATTTTACTTGCTTAATATTAAATTTATCCTAGGTTTTATGAATTTATTCTATTTTGGGCTTTATTGTAAATCTTGATACATTGGAAATATTTTGGCACTAAATTGTGAATCTATTTTTATAGGCTTGGAAGGATCATGGACCTAGGTCATGCTGGGTCAAACTTGGGGACGATCGACTCAGCTCGAAATCTGCGTCCAGCTGAAACTCACATCCGATCTCCTCATTCTCGCTGTGTGGGATTGCGGTGATGACTTGGGGACGATCATAGCAATCCAGAGAACCCTCCGACTTGCTCAGATGGATGAAAACGGCACACAACTGAGATCCAAGTAATCAAATGGCAGAGCTGATGAAACCCTCAATCAACTCTGTTCAGTGGCGAATTGGAGCTGGAATCTTCACGGAGACATGTTCCCGACGATCTAGAACTTGATCCAAGGTTGGAGTCGAAGCGGTCGCGCGATCGAATGAGAAGAATTGAAGAAGAACAATGAAAAACTCGAAGAAACTTAGCTGCGGCGAAGACGCGACAATTTGATCGGGGGAAGGAAATCAGTTTATATAGTTTGGAAATAGACGACCTAGATTGTTTAGAACTCATCCAACGGTTGATTCTTATCCGATCGAGCCCAATCTCTCCAGATCTCAATCATGGGTTAGGATCTGCCTCTCAGTGGCTCGGATCTTCCAGATTTGCAATGGATGACTTAGATCAACCTGATCTTTGAATGGACGGTCTAGATCCTCTCGAGCTTGATCCAACGGCTGAATGATCTCTGATTTGGATGAAAATTTCAGATCTTGACCTGAGTGCTTGATTAGCTTTAACCCTAGCTCGGATTGCATCAAAAGTTCTCAGATGGCTCAGATCTAGCCGTTTTTGAATCGGACGACCCATATTAGTCGGATGCTTGATCACTCGATCCGGGTCCACTTCTGACTCAAGTTTGACCCAGCATGACATAGGTCCATGATCCTTCCAAGCCTATAAAAATAGATTCACAATTTAGTGCCAAAATATTTCCAATGTATCAAGATTTACAATAAAGCCCAAAATAGAATAAATTCATAAAACCTAGGATAAATTTGTTGGGACCGAGTGCATGTTGACATGGATGCGGGTTCATAATTTTAAAATTAATTATGTACAGCGGAAGGTTTAGCATAAATAATTTCTCTAATTATTTAACCACACATCTAAGCATGCAATTTTATCTTGTGTAGACATGATCATATATTTAAAATTTTGTAGAAACATAAACTAATTTACGTATTACCTCGCGTAACTCGAAGGAAGGGACGAGATCCAACCGTAACCGTCCCTTGGAAGCTCCACCTCAATTCGCATCCACACCGAGTATCTTCGGGATGACTTCGCAAAGCCACGAGTTTCGTGTTCTCGAGAACTACTAGATTCTCCGAGAACGCGACGAGAAAAACCAAGAGAGAAGTCGGAAGACTAACCACAAAAGGATGGCCGGCTGGTGCTCCTTCTTGGGGCTGGTTGGTGCACGGTAAGAAGGGGAGAAGAGAAGGAGAGAAAGAGAGGGAGAGAGCCTATGCCTTCGTCTCTTCGATTATTACCCAAGCCTTGCCTTGGGTCCTTTATATAGTTGCCTCTCAACCATCAAACCTATCAAATATGGAATAACTTATTCCATCATGCCAAGTTTGATTTTATATCATGGTTAAAATCATATTTTAATTCATGATAAAAAATCAATCAAAACTCTTCTCTCTTATGGAATAAATTTCCTTATCATGGTAAATCAATCCATGATTGATTTTATAAAATAAACCAATCCATGGTTCATTTTAATTTCCATGAAAAATAAACCAAACCATGGTTTATTATATATAAAAAATTTATATCATCCATAATTTTATAAAATAAACCACACTTGGTTTATTTTATAAATTGAACCAAAAACTTGGTTCTCTCCCTTTGTTGTTGTCGGCCAAGCAAAGAGGATAGAGGCCCTCTTTGGCCGGCCCATCCAAGCCACGCCCCATTGAATTAAACTTATTTAATTCATCTATTAAGTCTTCAAAAGACTTAGCCATTTTACGCTTCCGATGCGTCTCTGAAAAATTCAGATTCGACTTATCGTTTGGCTCAACCAAACCTAATCTCTCTTGATTGGAAAATCCAATTTTCAACTCGTTTTAAATCCCTCAGATTACTCGTAGTGCGTGTGACTAAATAAGCTTTCGATTTATGTTGGCCGTCTATAATTAATCAATTATAGAATGATCATGAGTGGCACCTTGTAGTACATCATGATCCCCAATTAATCGAAAGATCAACGGTTGACCTCAGAAACAATTCTGAAACCCTTCAACAGCTATAATGAATCGTGCCCCATTCCCTTCACCATCTTATACCTACTTGGTTCAGGACATGGTCTATGTGTGTCAGTCCCCACTAGGCTGACAACGTCACACCTAGCCCAAGTAACGTTTTCTCGTCCTACGGATTCTAATTACTCTCATGTATTTAAGAGATTCATACTCTAAACCTGTCATGCTCTGGCCAGAGGCTTCGAGTAACAATCCGACTATAGGCCTCGGGTATACATCTCCTCACAAAGAGTGGTGAATCCTTTGTAGGTTGTTCAAACATCTTCGGGCACTTCGGCTTATACCCAATCATCCTGGGTCCACACCTCCTTGGAGACGCTTGCTTAAGATGTCAAAGTATAAGTCCCTATGACCAAGATGACTTGAACACCGCAAGTCAAAGGAACATCGCACTTAAGCTGCAGTAAGAACTTCACTGACATATCTATATGTAGACTACCATATGAAGTTTTACAGCAGTCACTCCAATGAACTAGTTCCCTTAACTAGCATTCATGTTTATCTCCGGACATCTCAATGTCACCAGCCAGTGAGAATCAGGTGATTAGAGAATAACCCATGCTAGTCTCAATAGAATTGATAGTGTTCGTATTTATCAATTCATTGACTAGGGACAATTTCAATACTTCACAATTGCACATGTAGAGATAATCACTAGTTGTGAATTCATCACAAATTCTCTCGTGCTGTGAATTGTATTGCGGACATTCAGTAAATGAGTTTAAGATCTCAATCAAATACACAAATATGTATACTCAAATAGTGAATATTCATTTATTAAAATAAATGATTACAATCATAAGGCGATTGCCTTAGGACACTTCTTCTCATATCACTAACAAACTCCCACTTGACCTAATGTCAATCGCTACGGTACCCAATACCATAGGCTCTAACATGACCCTCAAACTTGCTTTGAGGCAAGGCCTTAGTTAAAGGATCCGCTAAATTCCTTTCAGTGGGAATTTTCTCAATTTGTATGTCATTCATACTTATAATCTCTCTGATCAGATGATAGCGGCGAAGCACATGTTTGGATTGCTGATGAGACCTTGGTTCTTTCGCTTGTGCAATAGCTCCATTGTTGTTGAAGTAAACCGATATTGCTTCATCAATGGTTGGAACCACACCAAGTTCTGAGACAAACTTCTTGATCCAGACTGCTTCCTTTGCTGCTTCCGAAGCTGTAATATATTCCGCTTCCGTGGTAGAATTCGCTAAGGTGTCTTGCTTGGAACTCTTCTAACTTATTGCGCCTCCATTCAAAATAAATACGTATCCGGACTGAGATTTGGAGTCATCCTTATCTGTCTGGAAACTGGCATCTGTATACCCACGTATTACCATATCACCTTCTCTATATATTAGGAATACATCCTTAGTGTTTCTTAAGTACTTGAGGATTATCTTGACAGCCGCCCAATGATCCATTCCTGGATCAGACTGGTATCTGCTTGTGACGCTCAGAGCATACGATACATCGAGCCTAGTACATAACATAACATACATGATAGATCCTATAGCGGATGTATAAGGAATCTTATTCATGCAAATCCTCTCGTCTTCTGTGCGCGGACACATAGACTTCGAAAGGTTGATCCCATGCCTGATGGGAAGGTAACCTTTCTTGGATTCCGACATGCTAAACCTTTCTAGCACTCGGTCTATATATGTAGACTGCGAAAGACCAAGCAGCCGTTTTGATCTATCTCTATAGATTCTAATCCCAAGGATATAGGTTGCTTCTCCCAGGTCTTTCATGGAGAAAGTTTTGGACAACCAAATTTTAACTGACTGTAAGACTGATATATCGTTTCCTATAAGTAATATGTCATCGACATATAACACTAGGAATACGATTGCACTCCCACTAACCTTCTTGTACACACAAGGTTCGTCAGGATTTTGTAAGAAATCAAACTCTTTGATTGTCTCATCAAAACGGATGTTCCATCTCCTGGATGCTTGCTTTAGTCCATATATGGATCGTCAAAGCTTGCATACTTTGATTTTATTAACCGATGTGAAACCTTCAGGTTGTATCATGTATACATCCTCAAGCAGGTTTCCATTAAGGAAAGTTGTTTTCACATCCATTTGCCATATCTCATAATCATAATAAGCTGCTATAGCCAGGAGCATCCGAATGGATTTAAGCATAGCTACTGGCGAATAGGTTTCTTCTTAATCAATTACTTGTTTCTGACGATATCCTTTTGCCAATAATCTAGCCTTAAAGGTAATAACATTACCTTCCATGTCGGTTTTCTTTTTGAAAACCCACTTGCACCCTATGGGCTTAATCCCTTCAGGTGAGTTAACCAAGTCCCATACTTGATTTTTGTACATGGAATCCATTTCCAACTTCATGGCTTCAAGCCATTTATCCCTTTCTGAATTTTTCAGAACATCTTCATAACTGATAGGTTCGTCATCGTTAATGAGTAATACATCGTTCGATTCACTTATGAGAAATCTGTATCTCTTTGGAATATTACGTGTCCTATCAGACCTACGAAGAAGTGGTGTTGTTTTAGGTTCAACTGATAGCTCATCATTATGAGTTATTAGTTGTGGGTCTAGACTAGGTGTCTCTGTAATATCTATTGGAGTTTCTTGAACTTCTTTAAGTTCAATGCTACTCCCACTGTTTTCTTGTAAAAGAAATTCTTTTCTAGAAATACAGCATGCCTTGAAACAAACACCTTTTGTTCCAAGGGATGATAGAATTGATAACCTTTCGTTTCCTTAGGGTACCCAATAAATAGACATTTATCAGACTTAGCATCCAATTTGTATGATACAGTCCGCTTTACATAAGCAGGAACCCCATATCTTTAGGTGAGATAAATGAGGTTTCTTACTATTCCACGTCTCATATGGAGTAGTAGAGACTACCTTTGTCGGAACTCTGTTTAGTAAGTAAACAGCTGTCTTAAGCGCATAGCCCCAAAAGGATTTTGGAAGAGTTGTATGATTCATCATAGATCTAACCATGTCCATCAAGGTTCGGTTACACCTCTCAGATACACCATTATGCTGTGGTGTATATGACGGAGTCCATTGAGACAATATCTCATTGTCCCTAAGATAGTCTTGAAACTCTTGACTTAAGTATTCACCACCCCGATCGGATCGAAGTATCTTAATACTTTTGCCAAGCTGTTTCTCTACTTCACTTCTGAACTCTTTGAATTTCTCAAAAGCTTCAGATTTGTGTTTCATTAAGAACACATACCCGAATCGTGAGTGATCATCGATAAAGGTAATGAAGTAGCTATAACCTCCTTGTGCAAGAGTTGACATTGGTCCACATACATCAGTATGTATTAGACCAAGCAATTCTCCCACTGGTTTACCTTTTCTGGAAAAGGGTAATTTGGTCATCTTGCCTTTTAAGCATGATTCGCATGTATCAAATGAACCGGGTTCAAATGATTCCAGAATTCCACATCGGTGTAATTTGGTCATGCGTTTTTTACTTACATGGCCAAGACAACAATGCCACGTATAAGAGTCTATTTGATTATCTATTCGAGCACGTTTATTGCTAACTTCGATATTGAAAATGTCACCGGATAAATCTAACGTGTAGATACCATTGCATAAAGTTCCGGTCCCATAAAGAATACTATTTAAAGTTATGTAACAGCAATTGTTACTAAAAGTTAAATGATAACCCTTTTCATTCAAGCATGAAATAGATACAATGTTCTTTATTAACGGAGGAACAAAATAACAATTATCCAATTCTAAGACAAGTCTAGTAGGGAGCTTTAGCAAATATGTTCCGATGGCAACAACAGCAATCTTTGCTCCATTTCCAACTCGCAAATTCGCTTCTCCCTTGACGAGTCTTCTTCTATTCCTTAGCTCCTGTATGTCATTACATATATGTGAGCTACACCTAGTATCAAGTACCCAGGTATCCGAGGAAATAGAGTGACATTCAATAACGAAGATACCTGAAGAGGATGGGGCATCAGATGCATTCTTCTTCAAGGACTCAAGATAAACCTTGCAGTTTCTTCGCCAGTGGCCCTCCTTGCCGCAGTGATGGCAAGTGCCTTTTGGTGTCTTTTCAATCTTTTTGGCCTTTTTCTTTCTTCCCTTATTTTGTTCTTTGGGCTTCCTCTTAGAGCCTTTCTTTGAGGAACCAACTAACAGTACCGTCTTCTGATCCTGCTTTACAAAAGGCTCTACAGTCTTCAGCAGGTTAAGCAACTCAGGAATGGTAGTCTCCAGTTTGTTCATCCGATAGTTCATCACAAACTGTGAGTAACTCTTGGGCAAACAATGCAGAATTAAGTCAATACTTAGTTCATGATCCATTGCAAATCCGAGTGTGCCTAGTCGCTCAATGTACCCCAACATCTTCAACACAAACTGTGAAACAGAAGTGCCTTCCTGCATCTTAGAGGTGAAGAGGAGTCTGGAGACCTTAAACCTTTCGGATCTCGCCTGCTCGTCAAACAGCTCATGAAGATGGAAGACGATGGTATGAGCATCCATATGCTCATGCTGCTTTTGTAGCTCAGGTACCATAGCGGCCAGCATGATGCAACTCGCAAGTTCAGAATCGGCCACATGTTTCTGATAGGCCACTAACTGGTCTGGAGTTGCATCTTCAGGAGGATGGTTGGGAAGTTGTTCTTCAAGGACATATGCAAGCTTTTCTGCCTTGAGGACTATCCTTAGGTTTCGAAGCCAGTCCATGAAGTTTGGCCCAGTTAGCTTATTGATGTCTAAAATGGAACGCAAATTCAGAGAAGACATGATCAGGTGATTATCCTAGAAATACAAATTGAGGTTATGTGATGAGAATGATAAAGAATGCATCAATATACATTAATTAAATCCTATTTATTTTTCGAATTGAATAACCCTTTTTATCAATTCGGGAGATCGTAGGAACATCTCCAAATAGGTTGATATCCAACCATAGATAAGAACAACCATGGCTAGAGTCCATCAAGTTATTCTTAGCTATGAAGGTAGGTAATTATACCGATTACATATTGTACATATGTAACTATCACATTATGTTATCAACTAATTGAATATTTGCATAAATCATTGGGTTGTTAACTCATTAACAAGTATGCAACAATATACATATCACCCAACTGCACCTCTCTTTATATCGACCTTGGCTGTGGCACAACAAATCGATGCTCCAAGCTTAAGGCTGACCCATTAATCAAGAAATAGTTTTAATATGGTTGGAGCTCATTCAACCATTTAGTCAGGCTTGGATGTGTCCAACAACCAAAACTAAGGATTGACCTCTGACTCCAACTATATTAATCATAAACTAATTCCATGGTTTGAACATGTTGAGGTTCAAGCCGGGCATGGATGTGTCCATCAACCCAAACGAGAAACAAAACTCCGTTTCTAACCATATTAATGGAAGGTGTTGGCCTTAATATTTTGTAAGGGGTTTTGGGTATCATCCTTTTCTTTTATGCACATTCATGACATATAATTATGTCATGTTCTAACGATTTCCTTAATAAAGTATGTATGTGACTTAATTTATTAAGTCTCATTAATTGAATTAGGAACCGGATTTCCTAATTCTAATTTCATACTTTATTCAAGGAATTATTTTGGGAAACAATTTCCTGAATTATCATAATCAATTTCGGAAATAATATGTTTAAGACTTTGATTTCTCTAAATCAAATCTTATTAAATTAAGAGACAAATTCCCTTAATTTAACCACATATTATTTTTATGAAAATCTTATTTAAGGAAATATACTCTATAGGAAACAATTTTCCTAATTAATTTTGGAGACAATAATATGTAAGAGCATCACCTCATAAATCAAATAAGAAAATTATCGTTTAAGAATCACCTCAAAAATTTCCAAGATTTGATCACATATTTTATTTATGGATTAATATCAATAACTTAATTTGGACGGCTCCCCGAGGCTCAATCCAAAATAAAAATTTGACAATTTAAATTCAATTTAGGAAATTTAATTATAACAACTAACTTTAAATTGGACGGCTCCCCGAGGCTCAATCCAAAATAAAGAATTTTATAAATAATTTAATTTCCAATTATAAATTTAAATGCCAATTAATATTCCCATAATTTGTCTAGACTTTCTTGAAAGAAAGTGCCCAAAATTGCGAGCTTTCCATAAATCGAAAGTTTACAAAAATAAAAGGTTTTCAGAATAATTGCAAGTTTCTGGTACAAAGAAAACTTACGTTTTTCCAAAATAGGAAATTTCCAAAATTGGAAAGTTTCCAAAATGGAAAGTTTTCACAATTATCATAAAATTTCAGAAACAGAGATATTTCAAAAGTTTGCGAAATTTCATGAGGATTTCCAAACTTTGAAATTCCTAAATCGAAAATTTACCATAATTGGAAAGTTTCCATAATTGAAAATTTTCCAAAATTGAGATCATGATAAAGCTTTCCGCAAAACAATTATATGATTATGTCGAACACAAACCTCGGCTCTGATACCACTGTTGGGACCGGGTGCATGTTGACATGGATGCGGGTTCGTAATTTTAAAATTAATTACGTGCAGCGGAAGGTTTAGCATAAATAATTTCTCTAAATCATTTAACCACACATCTAAGCATGCAATTTTATCTTGTGTAGACATGATCATATATTTAAAATTTTGCAGAAACATAAACTAATTTACGTATTACCTCGCGTAACTCGAAGGAAGGGACGAGATCCAACCGTAAGCGTCCCTTGGAAGCTCCGCCTCTATTCGCGTCCACGCCGAGTATCTTCGGGATGACTTCGCAAAGCCACGAGTTTCGTGTTCTCGAGAACTACTAGATTCTCCGAGAACGCGACGAGAAAAACCAAGAGAGAAGTCGGAAGACTAACCACAAAAGGATGGCCGGCTGGTGCTCCTTCTTGGGGCTGGTTGGCGCACGGCAAGAAGGGGAGAAGAGAAGGAGAGAAAGAGAGGGAGAGAGCCTATGCCTTCATCTCTATGATTATCACCCAAGCCTTGCCTTGGGTCCTTTATATAGTGGCCTCTCAACCATCAAGCCTCTCAAATATGGAATAACTTATTCCATCATGCCAAGTTTGATTTTATATCATGGTTAAAATCATATTTTAATTCATGAAAAATCAATCAAGTCTCTTCTCTCTATGGAATAAATTTCCTTATCATGGTAAATCAATCCATGATTGATTTTATAAAATAAACCAATCCATGGTTCATTTTAATTTCCATGAAAAATAAACCAAACCTTGGTTTATTATATAAAAATTTATATCATCCATAATTTTATAAAACAAACCACACTTGGTTTATTTTATAAATTGAACCAAAAACTTGGTTCTCTCCCTTTGTTGTGGCCGGCCAAGCAAAGAGGATGGAGGCCCTCTTTGGCCGGCCCATCCAAGCCAAGCCCCAATGAATTAAACTTATTTAATTCATCTATTAAGTCTTCAAAAGACTTAGCCATTTTACGCTTCCGATGCGTCTCTGAAAAATTCAGATTCGACTTATCGTTTGGCTCAACCAAACTTAATCTCTCTTGATTGGAAAATCAATTTTCAACTCGTTTTAAATCCCTCGGATTACTCGTAGTGCGTGTGACTAAATAGGCTTTCGATTTATGTTGGCCGTCTATAATTAATCAATTATAGAACGATCATGAGTGGCACCTAGTAGTACATCATGATCCCCAATTAATCGAAAGATCAACGGTTGACCTCAGAAACAATTCTGAAACCCTTCAGCAGCTATAATGAATCGTGCCCCATTCCCTTCACCATCTTATACCCACTTGGTTCAGGACATGGTCTATGTGTGTCAGTCCCCACTAGGCTGACTACGTCACACCTAGCCCAAGTAACGTTTTCTCGTCCTACGGATTCTAATTACTCTCATGTATTTAAGAGATTCATACTCTGAACATGTCATGCTCTGGCCAGAGGCTTCGAGTAACAATCCGACGATAGGCCTCGGGTATACATCTCCTCGCAAGGAGTGGTGAATCCTTTGTAGGCTGTTCAAACATCTTCGGGCACTTCGNAAATATAGCTCCAGTTCCTTCGTAAATGATAAAATCTTTGGCGTAAGAAGGAGTGATCCATATCATCTTCACTTATTCATTTAGATCTACTTTCTCTCATTTTTAAAGATACTGAGTTGAATTCTTCTCCTATCACTCAAAAAAAT
Source organism: Boesenbergia rotunda (assembly GCA_024364735.1). Lineage (NCBI taxonomy): Eukaryota > Viridiplantae > Streptophyta > Magnoliopsida > Zingiberales > Zingiberaceae > Boesenbergia > Boesenbergia rotunda. The sequence continues at coordinate 360,931 of JAGFNQ010002750.1, read as the reverse complement.
ACGTTGAATAAAATCTCCTTCATAAAACCTGTTCCATTTAAATGAAAAAATCATACAAACTGATTCAAATCTTAATATTTAATTATTATTAAAAATCTAACTATTGCACCATTATCGATCGATTCATCCATAAATTATTTATTAATAGTATTTTAAGTGGTCAATTCCACGCGACATAAACCTAATTCTTAGATCCATTACTTATAAATTAAATATTCAACGAAACACCTGAGTCATCACTGGACCCCAGAGAATTATAATAGTTGCAATTGCAATTTTAATAAACATTTATTGAATACAATTAATTTCCATCGATATTGATACAACCATACAAACTTTTTTACGGTAATTAATTATCGTTACAGAGTAATTAACTAATTGATCAACTTGATGGGGACGCTCCGGAGCACGACGGTCTCGACGGTGAGTCCGGGGCCGAAGCCGAAGAGCACCCCCCACTGGCACCCCTGGCCGGTGGTGGCGCAGCCCTCCGCCGCCGACCGCTTTCTCATCTCGTCCATGATGAACAGCACCGAGGCGCTCTGCATGTTGCCGTACTCCCTCAGCACGTGCCTGGTCGCCGCCAGCTTCTCGGCCGTCAACCCGACCCTCGCCTCTACCTGGTCTATGATCGCCCGGCCGCCCGGGTGCACGATCCAGAACAGCTCGTTCCAGTCCGCTACCCCTTCCAGCGGCCCGAACGCCGCCTCCAGGCACCGTTCGATGTTGCCGCCCACCACCGCCGGCAGCTTGCTCGCCAGGTGGAATGTCAGGCCGATCTCCCGCAGGTGTCCCCCGACCATCTCCTCGCTCTCCGGAAGCATCACCTGTTAATTGGAGGTAATAATTGGCATGCCAGTCAGTTCAAGTATTGAAGATCGATCCTCGTTTGAAGATGTACGCAACTGAAGAACTACCTGGGTCGCCGAGGCCACCTCGTAGATAGATCTCTCCGCCTCCTCCGGGTCGGCTCCGACGATGAGCGCGGCCGCACCGTCACCAAACAGAGCCTGTCCGATCAGGTTCTCGAAGTGGTCATCGTCGGGGCCGCGGAAGAACATGACGTTGAGCTCGGAGCACACCACCAGCACGCGCGCGCCCTTGTTGTTCTCCGCCAGATCTTTGGCCACGCGCAGCGCGGTTCCGCCGGCGTGGCACCCGACGTTGTAGAGCATCACGCGGCGCACGCGCGCCGGCAGGCCGAGAAGCTGGAGGAGGCGGTAGTCGACGCCCGGTAGATCAACCCCGGCGGCTGAGCAGAAGACGAGGTGGGTGACGTCGGAGACGGGGCGGCCCCACTCCTTGATGGCCTTATCGGCGGCCTCCTTCGCCAGCCGCGGCACCTCCTCGAGCACGATCCCCTGGCGCGCGTCGAAGGACGGCGCCATGTACGCGCACAGGCTCGGGTTCTCTTTCAGGATCTCCTCCGTCAAGCACAAGTGCCTCTTCCTGATCGTTGACTTCTCACCTAAATCAATCAATCAATCAATCACCCATAAACAAACAGTCATCCATCACTAATAATCCGTCGACTTACAAATCCGCTTGAACTTCTGTTTGAGCTCTGTTTTGTCCTCCGCGTTAGTGACGCGGAAGTAGTAATCAGGGTATTGCATCTGGTCCACGAAATGGGAGGGATTGGCCGTGCCGATGGCGAGGACGGTGGCAGGGCCGTCGGCCGGAGGCGCTCGCCGGAAGGCTTCGGTACCAGCCATCGATCAGAAATTGGCTAAATCAACAAGCTAATTAAGGCTGTTGGTGGACGAATACTTGAAGAAACCTTCGCCTTCTTATTTATAGATCCTCTGCCTGAGGCTGATCAGAGAAATATAGAATTTTATATTCCAAGTTGGATCTTTCTTTCTTCCTTCCTCTGCAAATCCGTCCAAAAGTTTTTTTTTAAAAAAAATAAATTATGTATATAATTTCGAAACTGCAAAACTGAAAATGTTCAGACCGCACCTACCTCCACCACTGCGACTTATTCCCCTTGCGAGTTGCAAGTTGAACGCACAGCAACCGCCGTGGACTCCGGGGCAATCGATGGCTTCTTTTCCAGGCTACTGTTCGACTTTTGAGAGTGTTCCTTGAAAAAGATTTTTGAGACATTTATTTGTTTTAAAAATGACCACATGATAACTTATTTGTTTAAAAGATTTATCACATTCCACATGCTAACACAAACAGTTTGTATATATGGAAAAAAGATATTCTTTATTTTCGTTTTAATTGTCATTGACTTTTTATTTATTGAAAGAGATATGGAAAAGATATTTCATTACGATTTTATTTTATTTTTTAAATTTCGTATTTACTGAAAACTTTAGTTAAAATTATTTTATGCTAGTCAAAATTATTTTACAATTGTCAAAATTACTGCATGATTATTTATTTATTTATTTATTTTTATTTTTAACTTTTGAGGTGTCAATAAAATTTTATTTTAAGGATCTAGGAGTTAGATTTAATATTTAAGCATATAAAATTTTCAAAATAAGAAAAATATTTTGGATACTCACTAAATATACGACATAAAGTGAGTGATATATATATATATATATATATATATATATATATATATATATATATATATATATATATATATATATATATATATATATATATATATATATTTTGTTGTAGACAAAATTCATAGCACAATGTTCATAGCTATGGACGTTGTGTTATGAATTTTGTCTGCAACAATTTTTTTATGATTTTTTCTAAGTTTTTGATTATGCCAATTTACTTTTAGAATTTAGGAGTTCTGTTATAGCATCAAGCAAAAAAATTAAAAAGAAATTTAAATTGAAAAAAAAAATTTGAGATGTGTACGGGGTGTACGTGATAGGATCCTCAGGGTAATTAATGGTGTCTTTTCCCATTGGCTCGGGCTCTTCCCCTCACAAAGCTAGCATCGATGGTAAGGTCTTGTTGGATCTCCACCCCCTAAGAGATCAACACAGATTAATGCAGGTTGATTTTACTAGAATGCCCCTCTAACGCTCATGTCAACCACCAGAAAGAGGGGAGAAAACTAAAGTGAAAAAGAAGAAAAAAATAGAGCTTCAAGGAGAGGAGTTGTCTCCACTTTTTGGGATCACAACCAACTTACCTCGTCTATATTGACGAGATGCTTATATAGGCAGAAGTAATCCCTTGTCACTTTCCAGCACTTTCTGATTGGCTCCCACCCAGATAAGTGATGATGATGAGTTTGTTATTACCTCTCCTAATTGCAGTCTGCCACATTAGAAGAGAGGAGAAATGAAGGAAACCGCTTCCGTCAACCACTTCCTAATTGGCGAGCTGCCACATAATCGAGAAACCAAGTCTCCGAGAAAATCTTTCTTCGTCAGCTGACTCTCCTGGTGATGATGATGCTCATGCAAATTTTATCCAAAATATGTACCTCAAGTGTTACTGGTGGGTGAGATCCTTTGGTGTGCGCTTCCTCTATATAACTTGGGATAACAAGGTCAGATTGCTCGGGAGAACCCCTTTCAAACCACCTTAATTACTAGAACGCCTCAGCATTGCTCCGTGATATCATTTCCACTGCTTGGCTAACCTTTTTCTTGATATCCTGGATGGAAGGTGGGTTGCCATCTCATGGCCTAGTTCGCTATGTCATTGCTCCGCAGATCAACACGTTAATGCCCTGATGGGGGTTTAATCCATTCTTGGGACTTGGATCTATGGGATCGGTTGCACATGAGGAGGGGGGAGGGGTAAATCATGTGTCTTTTAAAATATTTGCTTTTTCAAACTTATAAAAGTGCATGCACAGTGGAAAATAAAGCAAATAAAAACACATGTCAAGCACACCAAGATTTACTTGGTTCGGAGTCCTAGGCAACTCCTACTCCAAGGCTCGGGTTTGTTGGACCTTTTCAACGGGCAATCCACTAGATCACTAATATCCTCTACCGGTAAACTCCCGATAGAGTGATGAATACAAGAGAAAAGGCATAGTGGCATTCCCTACATTGCCCTTGAATATATGTATGAAATTGAGTTCAAATGAAATGCTTTCGTTACCCAATACTTAAAATTAACTTTGATGTTGCTAGAGTTTTGGTGTCCTCTTCTGATAGCGGTCGGTCGTAGTCGAGTTGTAGTAGGGTCGTTGCAGGAAGACTTGGAATCAGAATGATTACAAGAGCTCAAGAAAAAGGAGTAGAAATTCTATCCCAACCTTTGACCGAACACTACTTATAAAGCCCACTAGAGGCGCCTCAGTTTTGAAGCTTTATTTGATGTGCAGACAACCCAGCTTATTGTTGGGTATGGCTTGACAGGTTTCCTAAGCGAATACTCAATCATTCCGAGAGATCTCTGTATGTCTACAGATTAAAAAATTAATCCGAATGGAGACCCGTCTCCCAAGGACCATCTCGTGCCGTATTGAACGATCCAAATCATAACTTGGCCAATTACCAAAATCGGCCTTGTGATTTGCTTGACTGTTCAACCGCGGAAAAGGCGACGAGTTGATTGCCGGCTTTTGTGTTATGGTCGGGGTCCAGTTAGTAAATTAATGGCTATGATATGATATCAAATTAATAAACTAACACACATAAAATGACGAGGTAAATGAAACAAGCACATGTATGACATAAGGATAATTATTGGAGCTTGGAAAGAGTTATATCTTTTCGATCACCTCGCAGTCTTCTACCTTATGTCCCTCCCTTAACGGACGTCGTGTGGGCGATGATCTACAGCGAACCGAGATCACTGAGGCCCTCCAAATGAGCTCTTCTCCTTGACTTGGCTGAAAACTCAAACCCTAGCCTCTAGGGTTTTTCCGCCGCAAGCCACCACTTCCTCTCCCTTTGCGCCGTCGACCGCCGGAGCTACCCAAGGGTCACCTGACCAGCTGCGCACCTTGAGAGGAAGGAGAAGAAGATGAAGGAGGAGATAGATCTCCTTCTTCCTCTCCCAACCGGCCGAACCAACCCACTCAACCCCTACCTTGCGGCGTCGACGCACCTCCCCTTGCGTCGCCTCCCTTTGGCCGCTACCCCTCTTTCCTTCGCCGCCGACCACCACAGAAGGTAGGGAAGGTCCCTGCCTTCTCCCTGTGTGTCTTGGTCGGGTGGAGATGGAGAAGAGAAGAAGAAAAGAGAATGAGAAATGTCTCCTTCCCTTACCGCCGGCCAAACCCTAGAGGAGAAGAGGAGGAAGAGAGAGAGAGAAAAATCCTTGGGAGTCTACTCTTGGATCAAGCCTTGGTTTCATGATCTCCATGGGTATATATAGGGCTAAGGTAGGGACCAAGAGGAGGAGTTGGATCTTGGCCCACCAATGGATCTAAACCCGACCCATTAATTAAGATTCATTCCACTAAAGAATCTTAATTGAACTTCCTCACCAACCCCCATATTTTCATATGGGCTCCACATATTACGAGTCATCCATCCCCCAATTAATTTAAATTACTGACAATTCAAATTAATTAATCTCTGAGTCCTTGACTAATACCACTCGACCTTATCATCATGTCGGATCAAATCCACCTACAGGGTTTAGCATGATGAGCCTTTCGAGCTCATCAAGGGGGCATCATCAACCCGACTCACCAGGACACGGATTCCGTCAATAATCAATATCACATCATATTATTAATATTATCTCCCAACTTACCGAGCCTATCGATCTGACAGAATAGATCTCTCCCATTAGTAAATAAAAAAATAATAGTTAATAATATATCCTCGTTATTATATCGGATATATTATTAAGGGGGCATCATCAGGACATCATCAAGGGGGCATCATCAACCCGACTCACCAGGACACGGATTCCGTCAATAATCAATATCACATCATATTATTAATATTATCTCCCAACTTACCGAGCCTATCGATCTAACAGAATAGATCTCTCCCATTGGTAAATAAAAAATAATAATAGTTAATAATATATCCTCGTTATTATATCGGGATTAAGGGATTGTACTCCATAATATAATCTTGAGGTCCTATCCAATTATCGAGTCAGTACAAATTGGATAACCTCGAGTTTTGGTCCTACTCAATGTACTCAAAGCACACTAGTGTAATTCTATGGTCAAGACCAACCACACCTAATTACACTATAACCATTCTGATGGGTTGTCCAATTCCATCTCGATTGTGAGCCTCTTATTTATACAAAGCAATGAATTGATAACATGATCTTCCGTGTGACACCACACACCATATTATCTACAATGCAAAGTAATTGGACTTCATGCATGTACTAATGTAAACAAGCACCTAGTGTAGTTGTGATTCTCTTTTCGAAACTAAGATGTTCATATAAAGAAATTTATATCTTCAGTATACACATCTTACACTTATCCATTGAAGGTGCATCCAATCCAAAGTGAGGCGCCTCATTTCCCAACTGAGGCGCCTCAAATCCAAACTGAGGGTCTTTATATGCTGAAAACTTATCTTCGACGCTTATCCACTTGAAGGCGCTTTCAACTATCCGAGACGCCTCTGGTATGAACTATGACACCACAAGTCCCACCTAAGGTGCCTCGACTAATATTCATCTGAGGTAAATTTTGCAGAAGCAATCCTACAAAACAATGTTAGTCCAGAAGTATAAAATAAGGAAAAATGGATTCAGTATTAAATAGATCATATCTTCCCAAGAATAAAATCTAGTCAAGATCTTAGCTTAGAGCTTCAAAATGATTTTATACTGGACCGTGCCTAAGCTCCCTATTGAGGACTCATCCTCACCGAATTTCGCTCCTCTAGTGACTTACCTCACTTACCTACTAAACACTAGTCCTCCAGACCTGTTTGGACTGTCTTTGGTCAATGCTTAGTGCCTGATCAACGTGATGTAGGATCGGTGTCGATTGATAGAGGGGTGGTGAATATCGACTCAAACTTTCTCGTCAGAAATTTGTCGTTCGATCGTCTTTCTATCAAAGTTAGTACGCAGCGGAAATAATAAAGAAGTACACAACAAGAAAAACTTGCAGGAGTTACAGTACATCCAAGACCTAAGTACTCAGCGTGAGTCCACTAGCGATCTTCTTTTCGAACATTCTGTAGGCGGAGAAACCCGTCTTACAGTTTAAGTATAAACAAAGAAATGAGAATAAAAATAAGTACAACTTTATAACTAAAAGCAAACCAATCTGACACGAAGATCCGGCCAATCCGGAAGTCTGAAGTGCAACGCACTTCCTCCTGAAGCCTCCTTGATCACAGAGCTTCGACTTTAGCGATTTTGCTTCGCACATAATGCTTTAGCGGATGGGAAACTTGATTGCTTGAAGTGAGGGGTTAAACCCCTATTTATACTCTATTCTCGGGCGCCTCAAGGCTCTTGGGCGCTTGTCACATGCGGTCAAAAACTGATCCGTAGTAGCAAACTAGGTGGATGGATAAAGACTGCCTCCTAGGTGCCTGGGAAGCCTTAGGCACCTGGCTTACCAGGCACCTGGGAACGACTGCCCTTAACCAGGGCGCCCACCTATAATGGGTGCCTGATTTATTTTAGGCGCCCAGGAAGCTTCATCCCAGGTCCAGTTTTTCCTTCGTTTTCTCTCCTATCTTATTTCCAACTCTAGGTACCTGCAAGATATCAAACACAAGACAAACATACAAATAATCTTATACCTTTGTTTATTGGTTTTGACTTTGGATTTCAACTGAAACCTTAGGTTCGCAACTAGGTTCTGACTTTGGATTTCAACTCTGATACCACTTGTAGGATCAGTATTGGTAGATAGAGGGGGGGGGGTGAATATCGACTCGAACTTTCTCGTCGAAACCTTATCGTTCAATCGTCTTTCTATCAAAGTTAGTACGCAGCGGAAATATAAAAGAAAGACACAGCAAGAAAAACTCACGGGATTTACTTAGTTCCAAACCCCCCAGGATCAGTATGTCCAAGGCCTAAGTACTCACCGTGAGTCTACTAGTGGTCTCCTTTCCAGACTTTCCGAAGGCGGAGAAACCCGTCTTACAGTTTAAGTATAGACAAAGAAATGAGAATAAAAACAAGTACATCTTTATAACTAAAAGTAAACCAATCTGACACGAAGATCCAGCCAATCCGGAAGTCCGAAGTGCAACGCACTTCCTCCTGGAGCCTCCTTGGTCGCAGAGCTTCGACTTTACTAATTTTGCTTCGCACATAATGCTTTAGCGGATGGGAAACTTGATTGCTTGAAGTGAGGGGTCGAACCTTTATTTATACTCTGATCTCGGGAGCCTCAAGGCTCTTGGGAGCCTACCACATCCGGTCAAAAATTGATACGTAGCAGCAAACTCGGCGGATGGATAAAGACTACCTCCCAGACGCCTGGGAGCCTCCTAGGCGCCTGTTGCCTCCCAAGCGCTTGGGAAGCCTCAGGCACCTGGCTTACCAGGCGCTTGGGAAGGACTGTCCTTAACCAGCTCGCCCAACCATACTGGGTGCTTAATTCATTTTAAGTGCCCAAGAAGCTTCTTCCCAGGTCTAGTTTTTCCTGCGTTTGCTCTCCAATCTTGCCTCCAACTCCAAATACCTGCAAGACAACAAACACAAGGCAAACATACAAATAATCTTATGCCTCAGTTTATTGGTTTTGACTTTGGATTTCAACTGAAACCCTAGGTCGAACCGACACCTACTGTTCCCTTTCCCGGGGAATGCGTCCTCACCTACTCCACCTTGGAGAAGTTACCTTTGCCAATCGGGAACTTCGGTTGGACTTTTCCTTAGCCTCCGAGAACCTGGATCTTGAGACTTCCGACATTGACCCATCTCTACTTCTGTCTGCGATCCCTACTCGACTAAAGCTTTTGCCAACCGGGACCTCTGCTGGACTTTTGCTCGACCTCCGAGAACCCGGATCTCGAGACATCCGACCTTTACCCGTCTCTACTTTTGTCCGTAATCCTAGCTCAGCAAAGACTCCATTGCCGGATCCCCGATCAGGACATCGTGCTCAGTCCCCCGGACCAAGACTTCATGCCCATCTTTACTCACCAGGACTTAGTCCACCTAGCTTCACTCACTAGGACCCAACTTCACTCACCAGGCTTCCACCTAGCTTCACTCACTAGGATTTCTTTCACCTAGCTTTACTTGCTAGGACCTAGCTTCACTCACCAGGATTTAGTCCATCTAGCTTCACTCACTAGAATTTCTTTTACCTAGCTTCACTCACTAGGATTTCTTCCACCTAAATGACTTCTTCGCTAGTCATCTTAATCCTGACTAGTCTTCTTCAACTTTTCAAGTAAGTATCCCAAACCTCAAGTCTAGTTTGGTTTAATCCCCTGGTCAACCTGACCGACCCTAGATTCTATTCACTATGCCAAACATTAGATCCTGTTTGGCTTAACCCTTTATCAAACTGATCAAACATGGGTTTACCCTACAAAACATAAGGTCCTATTTGATTTTACTCTTGATCACTTTGACTACACCTTATATTGTCAATCATCGAAATACTAGAGCGTTGACTGTGCATAACTAATGTACTTTGCACCAACACGTGATCCACTAAGACTTACCTGCAACACTTAGTTTGCATAATATATATAAGAGACAGTCAAGTAAAATAGTGTTAGTAATATGTGTGATTCATTGATCCGGTTGATCGTGTGTGGTCGATCGGAAACCACTAGGCCACACATTACCTAGGGTTACCTTACTTTATGATTTTCCACTACTAGCTTCATTCACTAGGACTTCCATTGTCTATCTTCACTCACTAAGACTTCTCCCACGTACCTTCACTCACTAGGGCCTAGCTTCACTCACTAGGACTTCCATTGCTTGGCTTCACTAACTAGGACTTCTACCACCTAGCTTCACTCACTAGGACCCAATTTCACTCACTAGTACTTCTCTTGCTTAACCTCTAGTTAGGATTAGTCACTCAATAGACTTCTCATCCCCTTACCTAACCTCCAGTTAGAACGAGTTACTTGGTAGATTTCTCACTCCCTTGCCTATCTTTTAGTTAGGACTAGTTACTGGTAGACATATCAACTCCAAATATCAAGTCCTGTTTGGATTAAACCTTTAGTCAAATTGATCGAACTTAGGTACATTATCAAATATTGAAACCCTAGAGGCTAATTGCACCAACATGATTGGGGACTTCCCCAGCATTACTTGGTGTAGCTCAGTGGATATCTTTATGCTCTTCGACGTTGCTCAGTAGAACTCTTTAGTAACACACCATGACTTAAGCCAGCTCTCTTTTCATGCCTTACATATCTTAGCACAATATCGTAGCTTGGGATAATATTATAGCTCAGAAAAATCTTAGTTATCATCAAAATCCCCTCCTTCTAGTCCGACTGAATAGTTAAGTCAAATGAAGTCTAATAAGATGCGCAATATGCTTCCCTTCCTATTGCTCAGTGTAATATTATAGTTCAGGAAAATCTCGGTTACTAACGGTAATAAAACCCTATATATATATATATATATATATATAGAGAGAGAGAGAGAGAGAGAGAGAATGTGTGTGTGTTTTGATATGCTAAGGGCCTTATGCCACACACCCTGTGCATATCCGATTTGTTTTTTTCAATTTGATTTTTTTGTATGCTTAATACTATAATCTAACTCCTAAACTTTAAAGTTAAAATCTGATTGGATTAACCAGAAGCTTAAAAAAAACAAAAAATTGAAAAAATGTTGCATATCCAAATGATATCCTGTACACCCTTATATGAGCGACCATCGACAACATCTGACATGGGCACCTGACACGGCCAAAATCTAATTTTTTAATCTCTCTCTTCCTTCATACGAGCTTATTTTTTCTCTTTCTCTTCCTTCATTCACCTCTCTTCCCAACAAGTAAAGCCCTAAACCCTCTTTATCTCTCTTCTGCTCCTCTCTTCCCCTAGTTCCAACCCTAGACACTCTGTAGGATCGTAAAGTACCGAGAGAGGGGGAGGGGGGGGGGGTGAATTTCAACCAATTGTAAAACATTCTTTTTGTTTTCAAGTAAATGAGAATAGAGAGTTGAGCATCGGAAAATATGACATGTTTTTCTTTTACTTGGTTCAAAGCCTTTGGCAACTCCTACTCTAAGGTCTGTAGTCCTCGACCGCTCTCGATGGGCAATCCACTATAATTCTTTCTCCGAAAACCATTTGTAGAAGGCAATGCCATACAAGATGTAAGGGAGATTAGTAACAACCTTTTAACTGTTGGGGCCGGGTGCATTTTGACATGGATGCGGGTTCGTAATTTTAAAATTAATTACGTGCAGCAGAAGATTTAGCATAAATAATTTCTCAAATTATTTAACCACACATCTAAGCATGCAATTTTATCTTGTGTAGACATGATCATATATTTAAAATTTTGCAAAAACGTAAACTAATTTACGTATTACCTCGCGTAACTCGAAGGAAGGGACGAGATCCAACCGTAAGCATCCCTTGGAAGCTCCGCCTCTATTCGCGTCTAAGCCGAGTATCTTCGGGATGACTTTGCAAAGCCACGAGTTTCGTGTTCTCGAGAACTACTAGATTCTCCGAGAACGCGACAAGAAAAACCAAGAGAGAAGTCGGAAGACTAACCACAAAAGGATGGCCGGAATCAAAATTTCGGCAAAGCAAAAGAAGAGGCTTGCGGCAAAAAGATCCTTGCGGTAAACTCTAATTTCCGGCAGCACCTTCTTCCGGCCAAGAGATGACCGGAGCTTCCTTCTCCGGCAGCAGGTGGTGGTCGGCAGGGAAAGGGCAGGGGCGACCGGCTGGTGCTCCTTCTTGGGGCTGGTTGGCGCACGGCAAGAAGGGGAGAAGAGAAGGAGAGAAAGAGAGGGAGAGAGCCTATGCCTTCATCTCTTCAATCATCTTTCAAGCCTTGCCTTGGGTCCTTTATATAGTAGCCTCTCAACCATCAAGCCTCTCAAATATGGAATAACTTATTCTTTCATGCCAAGTTTGATTTTATATCATGGTTAAAATCATATTTTAATTCATGATAAAAATCAATCAAGTCTCTTCTCTTCTATGGAATAAATTTCCTTATCATGGTAAATCAATCCATGATTGATTTTATAAAATAAACCAATGCATGGTTCATTTTAATTTCCATGCAGAAATAAACCAAACCTTGGTTTATTATAAAACAAACCACACTTGGCTTATTTTATAAATTGATCCAAAAATTTGGTTCTCTCCCTTTGTTGTGGCCGGCCAAGCAAAGAGGATGGAGGCCCTCTTTGGCCGGCCCATCCAAGCCACGCCTCCAATGAATTAAACTTATTTAATTCATCTATTAAGTCTTCAAAAGACATAGCCATTTTACGCTTCCGATGCGTCTCTCAAAAATTCAGATTCGACTTATCGTTTGGCTCAACCAAACCTAATCTCTCTTGATTGGAAAATCTAATTTTCAACTTGTTTTAAATCCCTCAGATTACTCATAGTGCGTGTGACTAAATAGGCTTTCGATTTATGTTCGCCGTCTATAATTAATCATCATACAACGATCATGAGTGGCACCTAGTAGTACATCATGATCCCCAATTAATCGAAAGATCAACGGTTGACCTCAGAAACAATTCTGAAACCCTTCAGCAGCTATAATGAATTGTGCCCCATTCCCTTCACCATCTTATACCCACTTGGTTTAGGGCATGGTCTATGTGTGTCAGTCCCCACTAGGCTGACTACGTCACACCTAGCCCAAGTAACGTTTTCTCGTCCTACGGATTCTAATTACTCTAATGTATTTAAGAGATTCATACTCTGAACATGTCATGCTCTGGCCAGATGCTTCGAGTAACAATCCGATGATAGGCCTCGGGTATACATCTCCTCGCAAGGAGTGATGAATCCTTTGTAGGTTGTTCAAACATCTTCGGGCACTTCGACTTATACCCAATCATCCCGGGTCCACACCTCCTTGGAGATGCTTACTTAAGATGTCAAAGTATAAGTCTCCATGACCAAGATGACTTGAACACCGCAAGTCAAAGGAACATCGCACTTAAGCTGCAGTAAGAACTTCACTGACATATCTATATGTAGACTACCATATGAAGTTTTACAGTCAGTCACTCCAATGAACTAGTTCCCTTAACTAGCATTCATGTTTATCTCCGGACATCTCAATGACACCAGCCAGTAAGAATCAGCTAATTAGAGAATAACCCATGCTAGTCTCAACAGAATTGATAGTGTCCGTATTTATCAATTCATCGACTAGGGACAATTTCAATACTTCACAATTGCACATGTAAAGATAATCACTAGTTGTGAATTCATTACAAATTCTCTCATGCTGTGAATTATATTGTGGGCATTCAGTAAATGAGTTTAAGATCTCAATCAAATACACAAACATGTACACTCAAATAGTGAATATTTATTTATTAAAATAAATGATTACAATCATAAGACGATTGCCTTAGGACACTTCTCTCATATCACTAACAAACTCCTACTTGGCCTAATGCCAATCGCTACGGTACCCAATACCACAGGCTCTAACATGACCCTCAAACTTGCTTTGAGGCAAGGCCTTAGTTAAAGGATCCGCTAAATTTCTTTTAGTGGGAATTTTCTCAATTTGTATATCATTCCTACTTATAATCTCTCTGATCAGATGATAGCGGCGAAGCACATGTTTGGATCGCTGATGAGACCTTGGTTCCTTCGCTTGTGCAATAGCTCCATTGTTGTCGCAGTAAACCGGTATTTCTTCATCAATGGTTGGAACGACACCAAGTTCTGAGACAAACTTCTTGATCCAGACTGCTTCCTTTGCTGCTTCTGAAGCTGCAATATGTTCCGCTTCCGTGGTAGAATCCACTACGGTGTCTTGCTTGAAACTCTTCCAACTTATTCCGCCTCCATTCAAAATAAATACGTATCCGGGCTGAGATTTGGAGTCATCCTTATCTGTCTGGAAACTGGCATATGTATACTCACGTATTACCATATCACCTTCTCCATATATTAGGAACACATCCTTAGTGCTTCTTAAGTACTTGAGGATTGTCTTGACAGCCGCCCAATAATCCATTCCTAGATCAGACTGGTATCTGCTTGAGACGCTCAGAGCATACGATATATTGGGCCTAGTACATAACATAGCATACATGATAGATCCTATCGCGGATGCATAAGGAATCTTATTCATGCAAATCCTCTCATTTTCTGTTCGCGGACACATAGACTTCGAAAGGTTGATCACATGCCTGATGGGAAGGTAACCTTTCTTGGATTCCGACATGCTAAACCTTTCTAGCACTCGGTCTATACATGTAGACTGCGAAAGACCAAGCAATCGTTTTGATCTATCTCTATAGATTCTAATCCCAAGGATATAGGTTGCTTCTCCCAGGTCTTTCATGGAGAAAGTTTTGGACAATCAAATTTTAACTGACTGTAAGATTGATATATCGTTTCCTATAAGTAATATGTCATCGACATATAACACTAGGAATACGACTGCACTCCCACTAACCTTCTTGTACACACAAGGTTCGTCAGAATTTTATGAGAAATCAAACTCTTTGATTGTCTCATCAAAATGGATGTTCCAGCTCCTGGATGCTTGCTTTAGTCCATATATGGATCGTCGAAGCTTGCATACTTTCGTTTTATTAACTGATGTGAAACCTTCAAGTTGTATCATGTATACATCCTCAAGCAGGTTTCCATTAAGGAAAGCTATTTTCACATTCATTTGCCATATCTCATAATCATAATGAGCTGTTATGGCCAGGAGCATTCGAATGGATTTTGTTGGATCGAGAAAACCGATAGAGGGGGGGGGGGTGAATATCGATAATCGTTTGGATTTTCGTAAGAGCAGGTACGCAGCGGAAATTAAAAAACAAGACACAGAGACACAGTCGATTTACTTGGTTCGGAGCCTGTGTCGACTCCTACTCCAAGGCCCACGGTCGTTGACCGTTTACTTTGGGCAATTCTATATAGGCGCAAAAAGGTTTACAAAATTTAATTACAAAGATAAGTGCAGTAAATAAAAAGAACGCTCTTCTTTACCGATGTCCGGAGTAGATTAACTTTTTCGGAGCAGCGGGACGTCGTCGGCTCGAGTTGGAGAGTTTCCGGAGCAAGGCGCGAGAGCAGAAGAGCTTTGAGGCGTTGAGTGAATTGGTGTTCTGAAGCCTTGTTCGAAGGCCCTTTATATAGGGCCTGGGGGCGCCCGGGATGTTGGGGGCACCCCCCACGTGGCCTTTGATCCGCAGAGCTCTCGGTCAGTGCTTATCCTCTGGATCCGCTTTGACCAGGGCGCCCGCAGCGCTCGGCGCGCTCGGGTTGACCGGGTCAAACTCTATCCTTTGGCTTCACTTGGCTTCTGGATGATGTATGCGCATGGGGGCGCCCGGGAGCAGCAGGGGCGCTCGGGAGCACGGGGGCGCCCGCAGGATGTACTGTTGAAGCCGATCTTGCTTTCTTGTGTTTTGTGTTCACCTTGGGGGCGCCCGGGACACTCCGGGCGCCCTGGTCAGCTGTTGCCTCATTCCTTTGAGGCTTTCTGAGCTGCAGACACATGTTCTGTAACACCCCAAAATTTGTCAATGTAAAATCATGACAATGTATGAAAATGGTTATAATGAAATGATATAAATTTCATGCAATCGCATGTTATGAAATGTCATGAAATACATGAAATATCATATTCATGAAATATTATTATCATGAAATGTTATGTGAATAATATTTATAAAATATTATGTAAATAATGTTATGAATTCAGGAAAAATATTAGGAAATATTATGAATTCATAAACATGAAATATTATGAAATTTCATGATGGGCTTGGCTTAATGGGCTTTGATATGGATTAGTGCAAATTGTGATAAAAAGAAGAGGTAGAAAGGAGGAAGCAAGGATTGAACCTTGAACCTCCTAGTTGCACTCTCCATGTCTTAACCACTACACCAAGCATTGTTTCTTGTTGAGAGAATAAGGAACATGCTTGTTAAGTAGGTAAGAGTGAAGAGACATGCCTTTTCATGAGAAAAGTATAAATATAGGAAGTTGGAGTAACTTCCTTTTTCTTCTCTTCTTCTTCTTCCTTCCCCCACCGAAACCACCATCCCCTTCTTCTCTTCTTCCATTTTCGAAAACCCTCATCCAAGGGTTCTAACCCTAGGGCAACTACAAGGAGGAAAGCCAAGTGTCTTTGCCTCTACCAAGACCAAGGAACTCTAGAGAAAAGATTTGGAAGAAAAAGGTTTTCACATACCCTTCAAGTGTAGGGTACCCTACGATTTAAAGAAGGCGAAATTTCTAGCGCTAGGATGTAAGTATCCTCTCGCCTGTGGCATAATTGTTATTGAAAGTATGTTTGTTCATTCTTTTGAAAATTCACAAGAACTTCCCTAGTGGAAGTTTCGGCCAACTCTTGTAAGGGGTCCAAGAGAAGGTTTTTGATCCAACTTTGATGCATGGGAAGACCTTAAGACTTAGGGTATACATGTAGATGGATTTTCTCATGGTGTCAAGAACAAAACCTAGGGTTTTGTCCTTTAATGGGTTTCGGCCACACCCTAAAGGATGTGCTTGGCAAATTTTCATTACATGAAAATAACCCTTAAGACCTAGGGTATACTCATATGTGATGTTTCCAAATTTTTGGAAGGACAAAATTAGGGTTTGGTACCCTACAAGGTTTCGGCCAGACCCTTGTAAATTAGGGTTAGTGGATGCTAACCCCACTTGGAGGATTAAACCATGTTTAAATTGTTACATGAAATGTACTTGAGGTGTTTGTAGAAATGCTTGAATGAATGCTTGCTTGGAAAACCAAATCCCCTTACTTGTATGTTTCGGCCAACCCTAGTTCTAGGGTTGGGAAGTACCTAATGAGATCATGAAGCATGCTACTACATATGTGATGTGTGTATAATTTATGTGACCTATCTTGTTAGGTATAAAAGCATGCCTTATAGCCCATGGGGCACTCTTATGACATGAACATGATGTGGTTGATAATATGCATATAAAGGATACTCTATTGAAACTGGGATCAAGAGCACCCGAATGCGTGGTGTGTCCCTAGGGGATCAAGAGCACCCGAATGCGTGGTGTGTCCCTTTGAGAAGTGATTAGGAGTACCTTTAGGCATATACATATATGAGTAATTGCATGATAAATTACTTTACTTTGAAAGTTGTGTACCCGACTCGGAAGGGGGTCGTTAAACAAATCCAATGTGCATGTTAAGGTCATGGCATTGGTAGGACGGAAGGGTCCTGCTCTAATTAGATTGGTGGCTCGCTACCCCAATTTATTAGGGAACGCGCATGATGTGGTACTACAACTGGGCCCTGGATGATGATATGATATTTTGAAGTACTTACCATTATGGAACCTTTTGAAAAGCATACTTTTCTCATCATGTGATAATCTTGTTCCGTAAAGTACTTAGAGATAAATTGATGTGATGTTTATGATGCTTTGATAAGATGCTTATGATGCTTAATCTTGTTCTATCTTGATTACTGAGTACATGATATGATGTATCGATATGGATTTTGCGAGTAGGCCCGGATTCTTACTAAGCATGTTTTGCTTACTAGTTCATGTTGTTTTCTTATGCTGCAGATAGCGGTAAGAAATACTTGAATTAAAGGAAGAGGCAGAGGGAAGGCTAGAGGATGTGTGTGGTGATGGCTCGGGAAAGGATGAAAGATTCTATCTACCGTAGTTTGTCTAGAATCTAACTGCTTCCGATAAAAGATTGAAATTGTATTACTATACTCTGAATATATGATGATTGTGACTACTCTACTGTTAGAGATATGGAACCTAAGTCATGTTAGATAATACTATTATCAATGTCTAATTCCTATAGTATGCATGCTCAGTAAAATGCTAGATGTTTACTATTTTCGGTTGCTTATGAATGCTTCTTTTGTATATGCTTCTTTTGCATGTATCTAAGACTAGATAACTCTTGCTATATTCTTACTTGAGATTTCATGCTATAGTGTGTTAAATGATTTTCATATTAGGTTGTAAATGCATGTAGATATAAAAGAAATGAAAAACCTTGCTTGGTAAATTAGTTTTCAATAAGCATGCTTATTACTAGTTCATGTATTGTAACTATTTTGTTTGGATATACATGTTTAACATGATTGGATGATATGAATGTATGGACCCGTAACCCCGCCTTTAGGGTAGATATAAGGTCGGGCGTTACAAGTTGGTATCAGAGCAGATTTCCCCTCCATCACACACACATCAAGCTTCCTCCTGCCGCTTCCAAGTAAGAAATCCTAAACTCGCTTATTTTATACATGTACAGTACAACTATATGGGATGATTTATGCTTGCATAAAATGGAGATGATAATACTTGCATAACAAGTGAAGATAGAATTAATGTTTATGTAGTCATTTAGCACCTGTATGATAGGCAATGACTAGAAATTGTAAGATATGTGAACGTATATGCATTTATTCATAATCTAGAATTTGGGGTAAGAGAGTGGTTACATATAGTAATCACTAGGGTAGACTACACCGATTCGGTGTGAGTTTTCCTCTGTATATATTTGCGAATTGAGAAAGGAATGGTTTTGTACTAACCATGTCATTTTTTTCCAATTCCAGATGTTGCATGAGGACTACCCTGAGAGATGCCGCGAGCTGCTGGAGCAGATAGAGGCAGTTAGGTATTGGCCGACTCGGGGAATTCAAGGCACCATAGGATGTTTGGATCGGCTCTTCTGGAAACTGGAGCGGGAAGGGTTTCCAGCCACGGACGATCATAGGATTGGAGCTTTACTCCGTTCCCTGCCCAACCGGGCCAGAGTGGTGGCGCATCAGATCTGGGGACAGCACAGATGCTGTATGTGTTGGATCGAGAAATGCAAGAGAGGGGGGGGGTGAATGTCGCAATTCGTTCGGATTTAAAAAGAGCGGGTGCGCAGCGGAAATAAAAGAGAACACAACAACGCAAACACAGCCGGTTTACTTGGTTCGGAGCCTGGGTCGACTCCTACTCCAAGGCCCACGGTCGTTGACCGTTTTCTGCGGGCAATTCTATAAGTTCGCAAAAGTTTACACACAAATAATAATAAAAATATTCTCGTAAACTTAAATACAACTCTTGTTACCGACGTCCGGTGAAGATTGAAGTTCTGGAGCAGCGGGACGTCGTCGGTTTGAGTTGGCAGCTTTCTGGAGCGTGTCGTGGAAGCAGAAGAGCGTAGAATTGTCGAAGGAATTGGTTGTTCAAGAATAGGGTCGAGGCCCTCTTTATATAGGGCAGGGGGCGCCCGACATGCTCGGGGCGCCCCCCAGGTGGCTCTTGATCCGGCGAGCCCTCTGGTCAAGGCTGATCTCTTCATCTTCGGGATCAGCTTTGACCGGGGCGCTCGACGCGCGCGGGGCGCCCGGTTGACCGGTCAAAGCGTCATCTTCAGGGCTTCGCGAGAGTGAGCTGCAGCAGCCTTCAGTGGCGTGGCACAGTGGGCGCCCGAGACACGCGGGGCGCCCGACATGCGGGGAGCCCGACACACGCGGGGCGCCCCCAATTGCGCTGCTGTCGGGGCTTTTACCTCTCTGCTGACTTTGGGTTGACTCTGGGGCGCCCGACACATCCGGGGCGCCCTACTCAGCTACGACCTCACTCCTTTGAGGCTCTCTGAGCTGCAGAAACACAGTCCTTCGGTCCTGCATCCAGGGTTAGTCCAAAACAGCAAATAATAAGTTAGTTAAAACAGCCTTAGCTGTCTTGGTTCTGACTTTGGTCTCCAAAATGGAGCCCTAGGTCGAACCGACGCCTAATGTTCCCTCGAGGGGAACGCGTCCTCACCTACTCCTCTCGGGAGAATTTACCTGGTGCCAACCGGTTTCACCAGTTGGACTTTTGCCCAGCAGCCCTTCGCCAGGTCTTGGTTTTCGCCCAGCATCCCTTCGCCAGGACTTGGTTTTCGCCCAGCATCCCTTCGCCAGGACTTGGTTTTCGCCCAGCATCCCTTCGCCAGGACTTGGTTTTCGCCCAGCATCCCTTCGCCAGGACTTGGTTTCCTGACAGCCCATCGTCAGGTGCCTAGCAGCCCTTCGCTAGGACTTTGTTTCCTGCACACTCAAGCAGCATTGTTAGACAACAAATAACCCTTAACTTTGAATCCTTTGCCAATATCAAAACAAGGTTCGATCTGGTGCTTCCTGCACCAACAATCTCCCCCTTTTTGATTATGGCAACACAATTCAAAGTTAAGGAAAAAGATAGCAGTTAAGCACAAAAGGTTTAAGCAATGAGGTATAACTATTTATGAATAGAATAAATGTAGAGTTGAAAAAAAAATTTATTTTTCATACTCCCCCTAAAATCCTGAATACTTATATTTACAACTCTTAACTTTGACCTTTCCTCCCCCTTTGACATATATCAAAAACAGGCATGGGTGAACAAGGTATCTAACAGGGATTTATGTGTTTTTCTAAGTGCTTCATGTTTTTGACAAAGTATTTCAAAAACAGAGTAAGAATATTTTCAAAACTTTTTACACTTAGATAATTTTCAAGTATAAAGCAAGTACTTTTGAGAAGTTTGAAAAATTAAGTGTCAGGTACTTGGTTTAAAAATAGTTAAGTACTAAACTCATTTAAATACTTGAAATAAATTTTTGAAAGGAATTGTTAAGTACTTTTAAAAAATGTATTTGTAGGCAAATCTTTAAAAGCTTCACGCACTTAGAACACTTTTGCCTTGAAAAATATTTATACTTTTTTGAAACATTATATTTTGAAAAATAGCAGTACTTTTTGAAAGATATTATGCATTTTTGAAGACATAAGTACTTTTGAAATAAATTATGATTTGAAACACATAAGTACTTTTAGAAAAATATTAGACTTTGAAAGATATGAGTAATTTTTGAAAAGTATTATGCATTTTGAAAATAAAATATTTTACTTGACTAGGTTTCTTTTCCAGTCTGACACAATCCTAGGAAACCTTGTTGATTACAAGGACATTTCCCTAAGTGTCCTAGAAAAGTTCTCCAATTCAAGTAAATACTATCTCAAAAGCAATTTTATAGGCCACAATAATAATAATATTTTGAACGAAAAATTATTTATGTTTTCAAAAGGATTTTAAACTTGCAGTGCATGAAAACATATATTTTGAAAATTTTCAACAATTCTTTTAATTTGATCTCCCCCTAAACTTAACCCAGTCCTAGGAAACTTGTTGACTACAAGTGATCTTCCTCTGAGTTTTAGGGTTTGATTTAAATTATAAGAATTATCTAATAACTTCAAAACAAATAATTACCAAAAAAAATTTCAAAAATTCTTCTTTTGAATCAAACTCCCCCTAAATTTGACACATCCTAGGAGTCCTAGTAGATCATGAAGTGGACCTTCCTCTGTGACTTTAGGGTTTATTAAAAACAAAAGAATAATTTTGAATAATCTTCTGAGTATGAAACTTTCAAGGAGATAAATTTTTGACACCTCAATTTGAAGTAATAATAATAACACAGTTTTTGAAAAGAAATATTTTGAAATGATAATAATTTTTCAAAGAGATAGTAATATACCAAGAATTTTGAGTAATTTTTGAAAGCCTTATTCTGAAATGATACTAAATCAGGTTTTGAGACTAAATCTAAAAAGAACTCCCCTTGTATTCGACTTGTCTTAACTTTATCTAAGTGCTTGAAGGGTCTTTAGCATTAACTAGGTTTGACCATGTTTGACTCAGTTGACTAAGGTTTAACCATATTAATCATGGTTTGACTATGTTGAAATTATTCTCTGAATGAAAATACAACATAAAAGAATTTTTAATTTGAACTTAATTTTCCTGTCTCACCCAATCCAGAGTTTTCAAACAGTTAGCCTTAAAAGTTCTTGTAAGACAGGTTTGAAGGTAAAAATAATTTTAAAAAAATGTTTAGCTTTGAAAAAGAATAAAAAAAATGTTTATTTTTGAAAAAGTATAGTTGACTTCGAAGACAGATTTGAATTTGAAAAAGAGTGATTTTGAAAAAGAATTTTTGAAAACAGGTTTGAATCTATAATTATTTGAAATTTGTGTTAGATTCGAATTTGACATAAGATAATTTGAATTTGAATTTCAGAAATTGGCTTCCAGGTCTTGGCGAGGCACTAGGCCTTCTTTGGCCGTAGCCTTATGGGATCATCCACCCTTTCCTTGACAAAGCCTTTTAATGAAATTTCATTTTCAAATTAAATTAGGTCATTTTCTGGTCTAACTAGCTTGGGTCTTGGATCGGTAGCTTCGGCTGGTTTCACCAGTCTAAAGAGACCAAGTAGACTTGATCTTATTAGAGTTGGTTTCCCCAACGTACTATCATCTCACCTCCTCCCAATACTATGTTGTCAAATTTCAATTAATTAGTTGAGTCCTTAAACTAATCAATACTAATTTTAAGCAAAAAAATAAAATAAAATAAAAGGAACCTACAATTAAAGCCAAAAAAAATGATCTACGTTACATCATAATCATAATAATATTCTGGATTATCAACAACAGCAATATTATGAATTAAATTATCTAACAAATTAACCTTAACTAATTTGTATGAATTAATCATATTATTCAGGGTAAATAATGGATTTTCGAAAACTGTAAATTTACCTTTTGATTCCCGGTTGGGAATCTCCCCCTTGATACTTGCCGTCTTCCCTTTGCTTGATTGTTTCCTCAGTATTTTGTAGTGGTCGTGAGCTAACCGGACAAGTTTCCGAGGATACCTTTCTTTGTCGTCAGATTCTGAGTCTGAGTTGGACTCAGGTTCTAGTTGAGGCCTCTTTTGCAGTTCTCTTGGAGTTTTCCCTGCAATAAAACTTATACCTTTCTCGACCATTATAGTATCTTTTTGATTATTCAATTCTAATTTAGAAAAAGATTCAAAATTAGTTACCATCTTAGTCAGTTCGTCGTCTGATTCTACTGGTTCGATTTCGATTCTGGATTCGAGTTCAGATTCTGATTCGGCTATTTGTGCTTGGACATCAAGTACCTCAATGTCGGAGCTCTCTTCGTGTAGGTTGATTAGTTTCTCCCACATTTCTTTAGCACAGTTGAAGGATCCAACTAGCTTGAGTTGCTCGTTGGTTAGACCACATTGTATGATTGCAGTCGCCTTTGCATCTGCCTCGATCTTCCTCAAAGTTGGTTCGTCCAATTTCTCCCAAGCGATCGACATTCCATCTTCTACGGGAAAAGAAAATCCCGTTTGGATGATTAGCCATAGGTCCATGTGGGCTTTTAGAAGCGACTCCATTTGACTTCTCCAAGAGTTGAAGTTCTTGCCGGAGAAGAGTGGTGGACGGGTACTGTTCCATTCTTGATTGGCCATTAAGAACAAATCTTGCACACAAACAGAAAAATAGAAATGTACCAAGACTTGGTCTTGGATTAGTAGTGCGGGAGCAAGAGAAAAATAATCCAAACTAAATATTGCACGATTTTCGAGAAAAATATTAAAATAATAATAAAAAAAATTTATGACAAATTTTCAAAAATTGTTTGTTTTATTTAAATCAGACTTATGGTGAAAATATGAAAATTCAAAATTGAAAAAGGCGTAAGGATATTTTAAATACACCTACAGATATTATTTATATTAAAATAAAAGGGCGGAAAAGATTGAGTGGTGTTAATTAAAAGAGAAAAGAAATAAAATAAAAACGTTTGTAAATCCGAAAAACTCCCAAATTGGTGGTTGCACCAAATTTGAGCTTCCCCGCTCTGATACCACTTGTTGGATCGAGAAATGCGAGAGAGGGGGGGGTGAATGTCGCAATTCGTTCGGATTTAAAAAGAGCGGGTGCGCAGCGGAAATAAAAGAGAACACAACAACGCAAACACAGCCGGTTTACTTGGTTCGGAGCCTGGGTCGACTCCTACTCCAAGGCCCACGGTCGTTGACCGTTTTCTGCGGGCAATTCTATAAGTTCGCAAAAGTTTACACACAAATAATAATAAAAATATTCTCGTAAACTTAAATACAACTCTTGTTACCGACGTCCGGTGAAGATTGAAGTTCTGGAGCAGCGGGACGTCGTCGGCTTGAGTTGGCAGCTTTCTGGAGCGTGTCGTGGAAGCAGAAGAGCGTAGAATTGTCGAAGGAATTGGTTGTTCAAGAATAGGGTCGAGGCCCTCTTTATATAGGGCAGGGGGCGCCCGACATGCTCGGGGCGCCCCCCACGTGGCTCTTGATCCGGCGAGCCCTCTGGTCAAGGCTGATCTCTTCATCTTCGGGATCAGCTTTGACCGGGGCGCTCGACGCGCGCGGGGCGCCCGGTTGACCGGTCAAAGCGTCATCTTCAGGGCTTCGCGAGAGTGAGCTGCAGCAGCCTTCAGTGGCGTGGCACAGTGGGCGCCCGAGACACGCGGGGCGCCCGACATGCGGGGCGCCCGACACACGCGGGGCGCCCCCAATTGCGCTGCTGTCGGGGCTTTTACCTCTCTGCTGACTTTGGGTTGACTCTGGGGCGCCCGACACATCCGGGGCGCCCTACTCAGCTACGGCCTCACTCCTTTGAGGCTCTCTGAGCTGCAGAAACACAGTCCTTCGGTCCTGCATCCAGGGTTAGTCCAAAACAGCAAATAATAAGTTAGTTAAAACAGCCTTAGCTGTCTTGGTTCTGACTTTGGTCTCCAAAATGGAGCCCTAGGTCGAACCGACGCCTAATGTTCCCTCGAGGGGAACGCGTCCTCACCTACTCCTCTCGGGAGAATTTACCTGGTGCCAACCGGTTTCACCAGTTGGACTTTTGCCCAGCAGCCCTTCGCCAGGTCTTGGTTTTCGCCCAGCATCCCTTCGCCAGGACTTGGTTTTCGCCCAGCATCCCTTCGCCAGGACTTGGTTTTCGCCCAGCATCCCTTCGCCAGGACTTGGTTTTCGCCCAGCATCCCTTCGCCAGGACTTGGTTTCCTGACAGCCCATCGTCAGGTGCCTAGCAGCCCTTCGCTAGGACTTTGTTTCCTGCACACTCAAGCAGCATTGTTAGACAACAAATAACCCTTAACTTTGAATCCTTTGCCAATATCAAAACAAGGTTCGATCTGGTGCTTCCTGCACCAACAGTATGCCCTATATGGAGTTGTGCAGGCAGCTCCTCCGCCATGAGTTCCCAGCGGATCTGGGAGACTCAGAGGAGGACCCCGAGCCGTCCGAGGAGGACTCCGAGCCATCCGAGGAGGACTCCGAGCCGTCTGAGGAGGACCCTGAGCCGGTTGAGGAGGATCCCGAGCCCTTGGAGGAGGATCCCGAGCCCTTTGAGGAGGATCCTGAGCCCGTCGAGGAGGATCCTGAGCCTGTCGAGGAGGATCCCGAGGCCTTCGAGGAGGACCCCGAGCCCTTTGAGGAGGACCCCGAGCCGTTCGAGGAGGACCCCGAGCCCTTCGGGGAAGACCCCGAACTCTTCGAGGAGGATCCAGAGCTGCTGGGGATGTTCGAGGAAGACCTCGAAGCGGACGAGGAGATTTTCGAGATTGAAGATGAGGACCCGATGGGGACAGTTGAGGATCCTGAGGCGGGCCAGAGGGTGATGAGTGAGGAGATAGTAGGTGTCGCTATGTTATTCTTTATGTTGGGCATCACGGCAGCCCGTCTCGCTCACTGAGTGGACTAGTTGTATGTGAACTTATAAGAATGAATAAAATAAATTTCGGTTGGTATAATAACTAAAATCTCATTTATCCGATATTGATTATGCGACATAGAAGGACGGGTCGATGCGTATGTGTATCGACTATCGGGCATTAAACAATGTGACCATAAAGAACAGGTACCCTCTACCCAGGATAGATGACCTGTTCGATCAGTTAAAGGGAGCTACGGTTTTCTCTAAGATCGATCTGAGGTCTGGTTATTACCAAGTCCGGGTGAAAAATGAGGATATACCCAAAACTGCTTTCCGGACGAGATACGGACATTATGAGTTCGTAGTGATGCCGTTTGGAGTCACTAATGCTCCGGCAATATTCATGGACCTTATGAATCGGATTTTCTCGGCATTTCTCGACAGATTTGTGATCGTCTTCATCGACGACATCCTTATTTATTCAAGGACTTCCGAAGAGCATGCAGAGCACCTGAGTATAGTATTACAGATTCTGCAGAAAGAACAACTGTATGCTAAATTTTCGAAATGTGAGTTCTGGCTGAATCAAGTGTCATTCTTGGGACATATTATCTCCAAGGACGGAGTGATGGTCGACCCAATTAAAATTGAGGTCGTAAGTAATTGGTCCAGACCCAAGAATGCCAGTGAGGTCAGAAGTTTTCTGGGGTTAGCAGGCTATTACAGAAAATTCGTAGAGAATTTCTCTCGGATTGCAGCCCCTATGACAGCTCTTACAAAGAAAGATAAGAAATATACCTGGACTGAGGAATGTGAGAAGAGCTTCTCTGAATTGAAAAGGAGGCTGACTAGCGCTCCTATATTGACTCTTCCCGAAAGTGATACGGGTTTCGATATGTATAGCGACGCGTCCAAACTGGGACTCGGAGCTGTACTTATGCAAAATGGGAAGGTAATTGCCTATGCCTCTAGGCAACTAAAAGAACATGAAAGGAACTACCGTACCCATGATTTGGAATTAGTAGCGGTGGTCTTTGCGCTGAAAATATAGAGGCATTATTTATATGGCACTCAGTGCAAGGTCTTTACTGACCACCAAAGTCTGCGGTATTTCTTCACCCAGAAGGACCTGAATATGCGACAACGCCGATGGCTCGAGTTGGTCAAGGACTACGACTGTGAGATCTTGTACCATCCGGGAAAAGCCAACAAGGTAGCGGATGCTCTCAGTAGAAAATCATGTGCTGCATTGTTGTCTTTATCAGCTTTGTCGCGACCCTTAGGGGAAGAAATTATGGATTTCGGAATCGAGATTATATCGGGACAGCTTTCTACCCTACAGATTGCGCCGACATTATTTGATGGTATTCTGGAGAAGCAGAATCTTGATCCGAGTCTTCAGAGAATCAGGCAGGAGATTCTTGAAGGCAAGGACGAGGGATTCCGGATTTCCGATAGCGGAGTTTATATCTCCGGGATCGATTATGCGTTCCCGACGACTCCGATTACGGACGAGGATACTCGAGGAAGCTCACGGAACACCTTATGCGATGCATCCTGGGTCTACCAAGATGTATCAAGATCTGAAGGGCAAATTTTGGTGGTCCGGCATGAAGAAAGATGTAGCCCATTATATCAGCATGTGTTTGACCTGCCAGAGGGTCAAAGCAGAACACCAGAGACCTGGGGAGTTCTGCAGCCTCTACCTATTCCCGAGTGGAAATGGGAGGACATATCTATGGATTTCATATCAGGGCTACCTCGGACTACGAATGGATATGATAGTATATGGGTTATTGTGGACCGACTGACCAAGTCCGCGCATTTTCTGGCTATCAGGATGACTTATTCAGTTGAGCAGCTGGCTCAACTGTACGTCAAGGAGATTGTCCGACTACACGGGTTCCCAAGACCATTCTCTGACCGAGATGGTCGATTTACTTCTGATTTTTGGGGACACGTGCAGAAGGCCCTTGGCACGAAGCTGAAGTTCAGTACAGCCTTTCACCCCAGACTGACGGGCAGACTGAACGAGTAAACCAGATACTAGAAGATATGTTACGAGCTTGCGCCTTGGACTTCAAGGGAAGCTGGTGTCGATACCTGAGCCTGGCAGAGTTTGCTTATAACAACAGTTATCAGGCTACTATCGGGATGGCACCGTACGAAGCACTATACGGAAGAAAATGCAGATCTCCTTTATGCTGGCATGAGAGTGGTGAAAAGAGGGAGATGGGACTCCAGACCGATATTATTGATGAGACCACTCAGGCTATAAGAATATCCGCCAGAGGATAGAGACTGCTCAGAGTCGGCAAAAGAGCTACGCTGATAAACGTCGACCGCTTGAGTTCGAGGTTGGGGATTCGGTATTCTGAAGGTAGCCCCTATGAAAGGGGTGATGAGATTCGGAAAGAAGGGGAAACTGAGTCCGCGATACGTGGGACCCTACCAGATTTTGAGACGAGTAGGCAAGGTGGCCTACGAGCTGGAGCTACCGCCAGAAATGGCGGCTATCCACAACGTCTTCCATGTGTCGATGCTCAAGAAGTGTACCCCTGATGCGAGTCAAATGATAGAACCCCCCAGTGCAAGAACAGGAGAGCCTTAGTTCCGAACGCCGCCGATCCAGATCCTCGATCGGGAAGTTAAAAGGCTAAGGAACAAGGAAATACCTTAGTGAAAGGTTCTGTGGCGGAACAAGCAGTTCGAAGAAGCCACCTGGGAACAGGAAGATACGATGCGATCAAAGTATCCGGAACTATTTTAAAGTTCGGGACGAACTTTTTATAAGGTGTGTAGGATTGTAACACCCCAATTTTTACAATTTGAATACCTGGGGAATTGTTTAAAGTTCGGGACGAACTTTCTATAAGAGGGGAGGATTGTAACACCCCAAATTTGTCAATGTAAAATCATGACAATGTATGAAAATGGTTATAATGAAATGATATAAATTTCATGCAATCACATGCTATGAAATGTCATGAATGCATGAAATATTATATTCATGAAATATTATTATCATGAAATGTTATGTGAATAATATTTATAAAATATTT